>CATLJY010000897.1:59816-81406 GCA_949987705.1 Thereva unica | reverse complement strand
GAATCGATACCAGGGAATCGATTCCAGGGAATCGATACAGGGAATCGATTCCGGGGAATCGATTCCAGGGAATCGATTCCAGGGAATCGATACCAGGGAATCGATTCCACAGGAATCGATTCACAGGGAATCGATTCCAGGGAATCGATTCCAGGGAATCGATACCAGGGAATCGATTCCAGGGAATCGATTCCAGGGAATCGATACCAGGGAATCGATTCCAGGGAATCGATTCCACAGGGATTCCAGGGAATCGATACCAGGGAATCGATTCCACAGGGAATCGATTTCAGGGAATCGATTCCAGGGAATCGATACCAGGGAATCGATTCCACAGGAATCGATTCCCTGGAATCGATTCCCTGTGGGATCGATTTCCTGGTATCGATTCCCTGGAATCGATTCCCTGGTATCGATTCCCTGGAATCGATTCCCTGTGGAATCGATTCCCTGGTACCGATTCCCTGGTATCGATTCCCTGGAATCGATTCCAGGGAATCGATTCCAGGGAATCGATACCAGGGAATCGATTCCAGGGAATCGATACAGGGAATCGATTCCACAGGGAATCGATTCCGGGGGAATCGATTCCAGGGAATCGATACCAGGGAATCGATTCCACAGGGAATCGATTCCACAGGGAATCGATTCCAGGGGAATCGATACCAGGGAATCGATTCCAGGGAATCGATACCACGGAATCGATTCCAGGGAATCGATTCCAGGGAATCGATACCAGGGAATCGATTCCAGGGAATCGATACCAGGGAATCGATTCCACAGGGATTCCAGGGAATCGATACCAGGGAATCGATTCCACAGGGAATGGATTCCAGGGAATCGATACCAGGGAATCGATTCCAGGGAATCGATACCAGGGAATCGATTCCAGGGGAATCGATACCAGGGAATCGATTCCAGGGAATCGATACCAGGGAATCGGTACCAGGGAATCGATTCCACAGGGAATCGATTCCAGGGAATCGATACCAGGGAATCGATTCCAGGGAATCGATACCAGGAAATCGATCCCACAGGGAATCGATTCCAGGGAATCGATTCCCTGGTATCGATTCCAGGGAATCGATTCCAGGGAATCGATACCAGGGAATCGATTCCACAGGGAATCGATTCCAGAGAATCGATTCCAGGGAATCGATTCCACAGGGAATCGATTCCAGGGAATCGATACCAGGGAATCGATTCCACAGGGAATTGATTCCAGGGAATCGATACCAGGGAATCGATACCAGGGAATCGATTCCACAAGGAATCGATTCCAGGGAATCGATACCAGGGAATCGATACAGGGAATCGATACCAGAGAATCGATTCCAGGGAATCGATTCCACAGGGAATCGATTCCAGGGAATCGATACCAGGGAATCGATTCCACAGGGAATCAATTCCAGGGAATCGATTCCACAGGGAATCGATTCCAGGGAATCGATACCAGGGAATCGATCCCAGGGAATCGATTCCACAGGGAATCGATTCCAGGGAATCGATACCAGGGAATCGATACAGGGAATCGATACCAGGAATCGATTCCACAGGGAATCGATTCCAGGGAATCGATTCCAGGGAATCGATACCAGGGAATCGATTCCACATGGAATCGATTCCAGGGAATCGATTCCAGGGAATCGATACCAGGGAATCGATTCCACAGGGAATCGATTCCAGGGAATCCATTCCACAGGGAATCGATTCCAGGGAATCGATACCAGGGAATCGATTCCACAGGGAATCGATTCCAGAGAATCGATTCCAGGGAATCGATTCCACAGGGAATCGATTCCAGGGAATCGATACCAGGGAATCGATTCCACAGGGAATCGATTCCAGGGGAATCGATACCAGGGAATCGATTCCAGGGAATCGATACCAGGGAATCGATACCAGGGAATCGATTCCAGGGAATCGATTCCAGGGAATCGATTCCAGGGAATCGATACCAGGGAATCGATTCCACAGGGATTCCAGGGACTCGATACCAGGGAATCGATTCCAGGGAATCGATACCAGGGAATCGATACAGGGAATCGATTCCACAGGGAATCGATACCAGGGAATCGATTCCACAGGGAATGGATTCCAGGGAATCGATACCAGGGAATCGATTCCAGGGAATCGATACCAGGGAATCGATTCCAGGGAATCGATACCAGGGAATCGATTCCAGGGAATCGATACCAGGGAATCGATTCCACAGGGACTCGATTCCAGGGAATCGATACCACAGGGAATCGATTCCAGGGAATCGATACCAGGGAATCGATACCAGGGAATCGATTCCACAGGGAATCGATACCAGGGGAATCGATTCCAGGGAATCGATTCCAGGGAATCGATACCAGGGAATCGATTCCAGGGAATCGATACCAGGGAATCGATTCCACAGGGATTCCAGGGAATCGATACCAGGGAATCGATTCCACAGGGAATCGATTCCAGGGAATCGATTCCAGGGAATCGATTTCAGGGAATCGATTCCAGGGAATCGATTCCAGGGAATCGATACCAGGGAATCGATACAGGGAATCGATTCCACAGGGAATCGATTCCAGGGAATCGATACCAGGGAATCGATTCCACAGGGAATGGATTCCAGGGAATCGATACCAGGGAATCGATTCCAGGGAATCGATACCAGGGAATCGATTCCAGGGAATCGATACCAGGGAATCGGTACCAGGGAATCGATTCCACAGGGAATCGATTCCAGGGAATCGATACCAGGGAATCGATTCCAGGGAATCGATACCAGGAAATCGATCCCACAGGGAATCGATTCCAGGGAATCGATACCAGGGAATCGATTCCACAGGGAATCGATTCCAGAGAATCGATTCCAGGGAATCGATTCCACAGGGAATCGATTCCAGGGAATCGATACCAGGGAATCGATTCCACAGGGAATCGATTCCAGGGAATCGATACCAGGGAATCGATACCAGGGAATCGATTCCACAGGGAATCGATTCCAGGGAATCGATACCAGGGAATCGATACAGGGAATCGATACCAGGGAATCGATTCCACAGGGAATCGATTCCAGGGAATCGATACCAGGAAATCGATCCCACAGGGAATCGATTCCAGGGAATCGATTCCCTGGTATCGATTCCAGGGAATCGATTCCAGGGAATCGATACCAAGGAATCGATTCCAGAGAATCGATTCCAGGGAATCGATTCCACAGGGAATCGATTCCAGGGAATCGATACCAGGGAATCGATTCCACATGGAATCGATTCCAGGGAATCGATTCCAGGGAATCGATACCAGGGAATCGATTCCACAGGGAATCGATTCCACAGGGAATCGATTCCAGGGAATCCATTCCACAGGGAATCGATTCCAGGGAATCGATACCAGGGAATCGATCCCACAGGGAATCGATTCCAGGGAATCGATTCCCTGGTATCGATTCCAGGGAATCGATTCCAGGGAATCGATACCAGGGAATCGATACCACATGGAATCGATTCCAGAGAATCGATTCCAGGGAATCGATTCCACAGGGAATCGATTCCAGGGAATCGATACCAGGGAATCGATTCCACAGGGAATCGATTCCAGGGAATCGATACCAGGGAATCGATTCCAGGGAATCGATACCAGGGAATCGATTTCACAGGGAATCGATTCCAGGGAATCGATACCAGGGAATCGATTCCACAGGGAATCGATTCCAGGGAATCGATTCCACAGGGAATCGATTCCAGGGAATCGATACCAGGGAATCGATTCCAGGGAATCGATACCAGGGAATCGATTCCACAGGGAATCGATTCCAGAGAATCGATTCCAGGGAATCGATTCCACAGGGAATCGATTCCAGGGAATCGATACCAGGGAATCGATTCCACAGGGAATCGATTCCAGGGAATCGATACCAGGGAATCGATACCAGGGAATCGATTCCACAGGGAATCGATTCCAGGGAATCGATACCAGGGAATCGATACAGGGAATCGATACCAGGGAATCGATTCCACAGGGAATCGATTCCAGGGAATCGATACCAGGGAATCGATTCCACATGGAATCGATTCCAGGGAATCGATTCCAGGGAATCGATACCAGGGAATCGATTCCACAGGGAATCGATTCCAGGGAATCCATTCCACAGGGAATCGATTCCAGGTAATCGATACCAGGGAATCGATTCCACAGGGAATCGATTCCAGGGAATCGATACCAGGGGAATCGATTCCAGGGAATCGATACCAGGGAATCGATTCCAGGGAATCGATTCCACAGGGAATCGATTCCAGAGAATCGATTCCAGGGGAATCGATTTCACAGGGAATCGATTCCAGGGAATCGATACCAGGGAATCGATTCCACAGGGAATCGATTCCAGGGAATCGATACCAGGGAATCGATACCAGGGAATCGATTCCACAGGGAATCGATTCCAGGGAATCGATACCAGGGAATCGATTCCAGGGAATCGATACCAGGGAATCGATCCCAGGGAATCGATTCCACAGGGAATCGATTCCAGAGAATCGATTCCAGGGAATCGATTCCACAGGGAATCGATTCCAGGGAATCGATACCAGGGAATCGATTCCACAGGGAATCGATTCCAGGGAATCGATACCAGGGAATCGATTCCAGGGAATCGATACCAGGGAATCGATTCCACAGGGAATCGATTCCAGGGAATCGATTCCACAGGGAATCGATTCCAGAGAATCGATTCCAGGGAATCGATTTCACAGGGAATCGATTCCAGGGAATCGATACCAGGGAATCGATTCCACAGGGAATCGATTCCAGGGAATCGATACCAGGGAATCGATACCAGGGAATCGATTCCACAGGGAATCGATTCCAGGGAATCGATACCAGGGAATCGATTCCAGGGAATCGATACCAGGGAATCGATCCCAGGGAATCGATACCAGGGAATCGATTCCACAGGGAATCGATTCCAGGGAATCGATTCCAGGGAATCGATTTCAGGGAATCGATTCCAGGGAATCGATTCCAGGGAATCGATACAGGGAATCGATACCAGGGAATCGATACCAGGGAATCGATTCCACAGGGAATCCATTCCACAGGGAATCGATTCCAGGGAATCGATACCAGGGAATCATTGTATTATGTATTTTATGTATTTTATGTATTTTATGTATTTTATGTATTTTATGTATTTTATGTATTTTATGTATTTTATGTATTTTATGTATTTTATGTATTTTATGTATTTTATGTATTTTATGTATTTTATGTATTTTATGTATTTTATGTATTTTATGTATTTTATGTATTTTATGTATTTTATGTATTTTATGTATTTTATGTATTTTATGTATTTTATGTATTTTATGTATTTTATGTATTTAATGTATTTAATGTATTTTATGTACTTTATGTATTTTATGTATTTTATGTATTTGTATTTTATGTATTTTATTTATTTTATGTATTTTTTGTATTTTATGTATTTAATGTATTTAATGTATTTTATGTATTTAATGTATTTAATGTATTTTATGTATTTTATGTATTTAATGTATTTTATGTACTTTATGTATTTTATGTATTTTATGTATTTTATGTATTTTATGTATTTTATTTATTTTATGTATTTTTTGTATTTTATGTATTTAATGTATTTAATGTATTTTATGTATTTAATGTATTTAATGTATTTTATGTACTTTATGTATTTTATGTATTTTATGTATTTTATGTATTTTATGTATTTTATGTATTTTATGTATTTTATGTATTTTATGTATTTTATGTATTTTATGTATTTTATGTATTTTATGTATTTTATTTATTTTATGTATTTTATGTATTTTATGTATTTTATGTATTTTATGTATTTTAGGTATTTTATGTATTTTATGTATTTTATGTATTTTATGTATTTTATGTATTTTATGTATTTTATGTATTTTATGTATTTTATGTATTTTATGTATTTTATGTATTTTATGTATTTTATGTATTTTATGTATTTTATGTATTTTATGTATTTTATGTATTTTATGTATTTTATGTATTTTATGTATTAATTTTATGTATTTTATGTATTTTATGTATTTTATGTATTTTATGTATTTTATGTATTTTATGTATTTTATGTATTTTATGTATTTTATGTATTTTATGTATTTTATGTATTTTATGTATTTTAGGTATTTTATGTATTTTATGTATTTTCCATAGATATAGAGAGATTTTCCATAAATATTTGTAGAAAATTAATATACATACGTATATGTACATACATGTATATATACATTAGGGTGGCCGTTATTTCCCAAATTAAAGATATTTATGAGAGGACTGGTAAAATCGATTATTTAGATGTCAAAAAGTAAATTATCAATTTTAAAAAAATTTGTAACATTAGTTTTGCGTGCCTTTAGATAAAACAATTTCCCCCTTTAAATAACATGGGAAAATCTATTTTCACGTTATGTTATTTATTTCCAACATTATCCGAATAGCTGTGAGTATCGGAAATGCTTAAAAACATCAAGAATACCTAAAGGAAAATTTCCCTTTTGAATAACAAATATAAATAATAAGATAGTCAAGAGATAGAGCCTACACGACCCACGTCCAATCAGAGTGCAGAGTGTATAAAAATTGAAATCTCTCAGCAGTTACGAAAATTACTCCGTTTTAATTAAGTTGATTAATAAAATGCTCATTGTTAGGAATCCTAACAAATTTTATATATTATATTATACATACAGATGGAGCGAAAGAAGTTTTACTTCAGTCGTGTGGTCATAAGCACACTCGTTTTTTTTTGTATGACGCAGTAATAGTTTTATAGAAAGTGTACCTGGGGTCCTGTGGCAGAGATCCTTGCTGAAGAGTAAGACTTCCTCTCAAGTTTCTTTGTTCCTTCACTTGCAACTTTTGACTAGATTTAAGGGTTGTTCTTATTAGTGACGGTTGACGGCACCAATATTCACCAGAATAGCGGCCTGCTGTCTTGATTTCGGGCACCGTCAGAAAATCGGGATATTGACCGACACTCAGAAAATCGTCTATGGGTATGTTAAGTTAGTACCCTGTACAGAAACTGTCGATATTCAGGGTTTGTTTTTTCTCTATCTATCCAAATAAAAAAAAAACTTTTTTTCCTCGAATACTTTGCTGGAGTTTTTTTAAAACTGCCCATTTTCCTATCCTTTTTCCCAAAAAAACTTGCTTCTATTTCTACCTTCATTCCTCCCCTTTGAAAAATCTTAGTGTTTTTTTAGATTTTATAATTGTTTTAATCCCAATCTATGAACATGTAGCAATTTTTGATATTATTATTATTATTTTTTTCTCGGATTCCACATTATTCCAATAAACGTCGCTTCCGTTACACTACTATTGAGTTCTAGCTAGAGAGATCCAGCCTTCTACTACCATTGTCCTTGGTAGCGTTGTGTAGGTTATGCTTCCCTATGACTTCTAGCAAGTCCTTTTCTTTTCCTTTTGTGGCATTTACATCTCCAAGCACCACCATCAACGCAGTGTGCAGTATGCAGTGTTTTTTACTGCTTGTCAAAAATTACGGCACTGCGACTTATAACGAAATCAACGCAGTGCAGTGTTTTTAAAATCAAGTCAAACGTCAAATTTGTTGTTAATTTCGAAAACATGGTACGGAAAATTTAAGAAATATTTTATTATTTACGGCTTTAACAGTTTATAGAAATAATTTGTTTTTACTGGCACACTACCACCGTTATGAAAATTTGAAGTTTAATTTTCTAACCTCACACTGCAGAGCAATTTTAGAATTTAGCCTAAACCTGCAGTGCAGTGTTCTGCTGCTTACTGCGCTAAATGCAATTGTGTGCCGAGTAATAGAAAAGTACAAAACCAAACTTTGACAGGCAGTGCAGTATACTGCACTGCATTGATTCTGTTTCAGGCTTATGACAGCAAACCTGATCCTCTTCTTCTTCTTATTCCCCTTTAATCCGTCATGGGACATAGGGCATGCATGCACATGCGCTTCGTGCAAACCTGATGGCGTTTATTAATTCTTAATAGAATTTTCCTCATCGCTTTTGTCTTTTGTGGGAGGATGGACGTTTATAATGTTATATAGTCTTGTTTAAATACGAAACGTGCATAGTTTTTGTGTAGGTTCTGAGATCCACTATGAAACTGTGTGTCCGTTTGGTTTCCTGAAGAGCTGTAATCGATATGCCTCTTTTTCAGTGATGGTAAAAGAGAAAGCAAAGTGCAGGTTCCGTCTTAGGTTCCACGTTCCTCAATCGAATTTCCGTTGTCTGAAACATTGGCGTTGGTCTTTACCGAGGCATATCTTTAGGATTCGTGACTTGCGGGTTTTTACTGTGATATGTTGTCCAATGGACGACCAGACCGGGCTTTACTTCGGTTTGAGGCAAGAAACACTCGCCTCCTCCGTCTGTAACTCTTATATAGACAAGAGTATCCAGTGGTAACCTGATGTATAGTCAACATCTTGGAAGAGATGGATGAAGGTAGGGTTCGGGTGCATGACTTCATTTTTTTTTTTTTTTCGTTTTATTTATTTATTTTTTTTTTTTTGATAATATGTACAAAAATGCTAATCTTAATAAAGTACATTAACTAAATATCTTTGATCTTAGTAGAAGATGACATTGCTCAGGACTTATCTCTTGGGTGTAACGGCATCATCGTTCTCGAGGCTATTATGTATGACCATCTAACTCCTTCTAGTAGAGGTGTTCGCAAGCCAAAAAACCCCTGCAATAGAATAGTAACGCAAGAAATCGAAAATTTCGACAAAACCAGAATTGAAAACAAGAGAGGAGATCAAACAGAGTTCGATGGAGAAGCTTTGCGGATGAGGTTTAAGGAAAGATAATAATAATATCATGAGGTTTAAGGAAGAATAATTATAATGCTGCTAATGCCGTCAATGCTGTCAATATCTCATACTTTCCAGTTTTTAATTTTACGCTAATCTCTCTCGTATGGATAGTGTTGATATCATTTAAATTTAAATTTCTTTCTGATTATTTTTCAAATGTCATTTAGAATTTCAATGAAACTTTTCAACTATTAACTTCATGCGCTCTGTCACCCCAGGTGGAAATCTTCTTCCTTCAGCAAGTGCTCCTCAGCTTCGGGAGCTGCCCCGACAAATAGTGATAATCTACTCACCTTAATTTTATAAAGAGTGTGGAGAGCTTTTTATTTGGTACAATCTTTGGAAACAAATTATGTTTTTTAAGACAATAAACTAATTAAACCGTTGGTCTAGCTCTCAAAATATTACCTTACGTATCACTAACAGTACAAAAGGCTAGAAAGATAAGATAAGAAATTTTCTTAGGACCAGACCAAGTCACTTTAAAAAATATCCCTTTATCCTTAGCAGGGAATCGAACCATCAGCTCCTTAAATGTATTCAACCCCCCGAATACAACCTGCGGCGAAATTTTAAAACTTTTTCTAAAATTCTAACCATTAAAAACCTTCTTCATGTAGGAACCGTGGAGAAACCGTGCTCTCCACATGGTGTCTATGGTAAAACTTTCATCGTCGAATTTTCGAATCCTTTACACTTTAAAACTGATAACCAAAGCTCTTCCACAACCGGCAGCATGCTGCTTAGTTCCAAGAGTCCTTCAACTTTGTTGCCAAAATATATTGCAGGCTCTTTTCCCTGATAAACCTACCATTTCACAGCAACTGTAAAAACATTTTATTTTCACCACGATGACTTCAAATGCTCGATAATTGAGGAAAGTTTCCACGGTTTCAAGGATAACAAAGAAAATGTCCTGTTTGAAAACAAATGTGGGAATAAACTGTGGGGCGTGATTCCTGGTATTTTCCTTTGTGGTTTAATTCTTGACTAAGGCACAGAAGTTGGAAACACATTTTAGTTCAAATTTTTGGGGAAAATCTAATGTGGGACATTTTGTGGGTCAATTATCCTGATTAAAAACGGGATATAGTCCTCGTTCCAAGTGAATACAAAACCAATGTTTAAAATATGTAGTTTTATTTTGCTTGAAAATTTTTATTTCTTACTTTTAAAAATTTATTCCTGCTGCCAAGTCAAAATATTTTAAGATTATCGAAGCAATAGTATAAAGTATTCAATCTGTTTCTTCGTAGGTGCGGTATCGTATAGTAACAACAAATAATACTATCAGCTTCAAAATTCAGAAAAACCAATGGCAGAGGCAATTAGAGCTGCGTTCCGGATATACAAGAAATTATTCCTTACATGGTAGTCGAAGACCGATTGAGATAACTTTTCAGCTGAAGAAGTTAATTTCCTATGGAAAACTTATTTTTTCCTTAGATTTAATTCAATAACGTTATATGAGGATAAAAATTGTGTTTCTGACAGTTGAAGACCCGTGCTTTGTCTACAGTAACGTTAATGGTAGAGTCACTTAACCATTGGACTAAAATAATACCGGGACCCGTCTATAAGGACTTCTTCAGCTGATTGCAATAAAAACTGGTATGCCGAATACTTCCGAATACAAGGATATTTTCAAAGTTAAAATAAAAACAGGTGGTCAGTCATCAGCGGAATCGGGGGAATAACTTGTAGCATAACATGCACGTGCCGCAACTATTTCGGATTGATGGAAGTGCAATCATAACCTCCTAGCTTTGGCCACTGGTAACTATTATATGAGAGAGGATAGCCTAATATGATCGGGCTAGTCCCTTACAAGTAAGGTTAGCGTGAGGCTTATAACCTCACCCGTAAAAAACAATTATTACGCAGCTTTTACACTAATTTTGGAGACAGTTAGGGTAGAAGAAATGTCACGAGCTACAAGCATGGCATTTATCCACTCAATCGTGTAAGGTTCCAGGTTTCTGAGAGCCAGTGCTCTAGAAACATAATCATGCTCTAGAAACATATCTCCAGTTGAAGCAGGCTCTAAAGCGACAGACCTGGTTGTTGATAATCAGAACGTGCCATTTCTGAAAACATTCCAGAAAAATTCCATCCCTTCTTATAGAGTTAAAAAGATGTTAAAAAGAGGCACCGGCCCATTTGTCACCTTGTCACTGTCGAAGATGTTCCCAGAAAGACTACGGTATCCAATGGATAAGCGGTCTGGAGGATTGACCGTAGAAAGTGCTCGCTAAACAGATACCTCAAAGTTTTTTCATGGGTAGAGGTGTAGGAACCATTCTCCCTTTTGAGAAGTCCCACTCGATTAAAGCAGTCTTAGGAAACTACATAGCTTTTGGAGTCTAGTCGCCTATGGTAGTGTCTGAAGGCTCTCACAGTGTTTCATCCAGGCAATCTTTTTGGATCGTCTCAAGCCTTGGTTGTGGGCTGTTAGAGTGAACTCCTCATCCTGAGATGAATATAAGTTCACTCTAACTTACATACAACAAGGACTTGAGACCGGTATGCTTTGCCCTATTGAACAATCTTCTAATATTTCTAAGAAAAAAGGGTACAGTTATCCTAATACATTGCAGCAATCGAACTAGTCTAGCTGTGAGACTATCTCTCGATTGCCAGCGCTGATATCGTGAAACATATTTACGAACTCCCATTCGACTACACTTTTGGCTCCTCCTGCTGTGTCTTGCTCTTTAAGTCCTGTGTAAGGGTACTTACCTACTTTTTGGGAAGAGTTCCTTTTCACAAAAGTGGTAGCAAGAACGAAATTTCGAATTATAGACCAGTTGCGAAGTTGTTTATATATTTTGCAATGGAGCATATCTGCAAGTGGCTGGACTCAACGACTCAAAATGGTTTTCTTGCATCTAGTTCCACTACCACAAATCTTCTTGAGCTCATTACTCATGCTGTCGAGGGCTTCGTTTCCGGTTGTCAAACTGATTATGTTTATATTGATTTTAGTAAGGCATTTGATAAGCTCTCCCACTGCATATAATTCTCAAATTAAGAATATTAGGTTTTCCGCAAGCCCTTCTACTATGGTTCCGTCTTACTTAACTGACAGGACCTACCAAGTTCTTTTTCGTGGATTCAAATCAGTAACCATTGAAGCGTCATCCGGTGTCCCTCAAGGCAGTGATATTGGCCTTCTTCTCTTTATTCTACCAATTGATGAATGAATATTGATTTACGGTGATGACATCTTATTGTACCGTCACATTAAGAGGATTGCTAACCTTTGCAAGTTGACCTTGACACCTTTTACGCTTAGTGTGCTAGCAGCGGGCTAGTCCCTTCCAAGTAAGGTTGGCGTGAGGCTAATAACCTCACCCGTACAAAACAATTATTACGGAACGAGCAACATGCCTCGGACACTTTAATAAACGACGACGACCACGGCAACGAAAAAGGCAAAACGATTTACGAATTTTTTCATGGAACGTTCGAACTCTGTACAGAACTCGAGCTTCAAAACATCTAGCCGATACCCTGTCAAAGTATAAAGCTGACATTACCGCCATTCAGGAGATGAGGTGGACAGGAAATGGTGTTTTGCAAAAACCTGAGTATGACGTATATTGCAGCTGTCATACAAGACACCATGTTCTAGGAGTAGGTTTTATGGTTAGCAAAAGAATGAAGCCTACCATTATCGGCTTTAAAGCAATAAACGAAAGGCTATGCTCCCTTCGTGTGCGAGGTAAATTTAAGAACATCAGCCTCATAAACGTTCACGCACCTACAGAAGAGTCCCCGGATGATGATAAAGAAGAATCCTTCGAATTAGTTGAACGGGAACTTAATGCCTGCCCCAGGTATGATGTAAAAATCATACTGGGAGATCTGAACGCCAAAGTAGGCCGGGAGCCCATATACAGGCAATATGTCGGCAACCACAGCTTGCATGAAAACACTAATGACAATGGACAGCGAGTTGTAGAGATGGCAGCAAGTAAGAACTTGGTCGTTGCAAGTACTAGATTTGGGCGTAAAGATATCCATAAAGCCACCTGGGTATCTCCTGATGGAGCCACTCGCAACCAAAAAGATCATGTGTTGATAGACTGCCGC
Organism: Thereva unica; assembly: GCA_949987705.1. Classification (NCBI taxonomy): domain Eukaryota; kingdom Metazoa; phylum Arthropoda; class Insecta; order Diptera; family Therevidae; genus Thereva; species Thereva unica. Next base: position 68,439 of record CATLJY010000897.1, on the reverse strand, counting down.
CACCTTTCGGGTCTGATGACGGTACGAACGTACCGAGGTGCCAACTTCGACTCGGATCACTATCTTGTTGGTATGGTGCTCCGAGAGCGCATTACAACGCTGAAAAGCTTTGTATCCGCTGATCAGGCTCGAATCAACACAGCTGCACTACGCAATGAAATGGCCAGAAACAGCTACGGTCATGCATTAGAACTCGCTCTAAGTCCTGGGGATGAGATGCCGGGCGTCGACGAGAACTGGACCCGCCTTAAAAATACTGTCATTAGTACTGCTGATTCCATCTTAGGCAGAAGTCGTAAAGATCGGAACGACTGGTTCGATAATGAATGCAAGCTGGCAACTGAACGTAAGAATGCTGCGTACCGAGCCATGCAGCAGTCTCAGAGAACACGGGCACGCGAAGAGAACTATAAAGAGCTCAGAAAAGAAGAAAAGAGAATTCACAGACGAAAAAAGGAAGCCTGGGAAAAAAATCTCGTCTGTGAGCTAGAACAGTACAGAGAACGACGGCCGCACCAGGCGCGGGAGTTCTACCAAAGAGTCCGCAGTATGACGCAATTCACACCACGTTGCACATACTGCAAGGACAAAGAAGGGAATCTGATCACCGATCCTAAAGGCATCTTGAAGCGATGGGAAGAGCACTTTCATGAATTGCTAAATGGCGAGCTAACTGAGGATTCGGAAGCTCCACCAATATCTGATGACAATGCTATGCTGCCGCCACCAAGCATAGAAGAAGTTAGCAGAGCCATCTGCCGGCTCATAAACAACAAGGCCTCGGGTGCAGACGGCATCGCAGCGGAGCTGGTTAAATATGGAGGGCCTACATTACACCAAGCGATTCATGAATTAATTGTGCAAGTATGGGAGCAGGAAGTGATGCCAGAAGACTGGAGAAAAGGCATCCTCTGTCCGGTACACAAAAAAGGAGATATCACAGGGTGCACTAATTATCGCGGTATAACGTTGTTGAGTACCTTGTATAAGATATTCTCCGCTATCCTACAAAACAGGATGGCCCCATACGCCAGAAACATCATAGGCCATTACCAGTGTGGCTTCAGCCCAGGCAAATCAACGACTGATCAGATTTTCACCTTGAGGCAGGCTATGGAAAAATGTCTAGAGTTTCAAAACTCAATTCAACACCTCTTCATAGACTTTAAAGCCGCCTATGATAACATAGCCAGGGTAGAAATCTACAAAGCCATGAGAGAATTCGGCATCCCCAACAAACTAACAAGACTATGTAGGCTGACCATGATCAATGTGTCAAGCCAAGTAAAGGTATCCGGAACACTGTCCAGACCAATCAACATCTATAATGGACTCCGACAAGGGGACGGTGTGGCCTGCCTCCTTTTCAACCTGGCGTTGGAGAAAGTGATCCGAGATTCGGGCGTGACATCAAGGGGTACAATCCTCCACAAGTCCACCCAATTACTGGCTTACGCAGACGACATTGACATCATTGGAAGAACAACAACAGCTGTACAAGAAGCTTTCACTCGGATTGAGCAAGCGGCAGGAAATCTGGGACTGCACATTAACGAAAGCAAAACAAAGTATGTATATGGTGGCCTCGTCTGGAAGAACACCTAACATTGGTCCCACAATCAAGGTAGCGGAACACGAGTTTGACGTGGTAAAATCATTTACCTACCTTGAGTCAATAGTAGCAGCCGACAATAGCATGGAACCAGAAATACGCGCACGACTGCTAAAAGCCAACAAAGCCTACTATAGTCTGTCAAGGCTCTTCAAATCCAAATATCTAACCATAACGTCTAAACTTTTACTATATAAGATGATGGTCTTACCCGTTCTCACATAAGCATCCGAAACGTGGGTGCTTAGCAAAAAGCACTCAAACCTCTTTTGCGTGTTTGAGAGGAAAATACTTCGGAGGATTGTTGGCCCCGTATGTGAGGAAGGACGATTCCGGAGACTCTACAATGACGAGATCTACGAGCACTATCGCGACATAGATGTAGTGAAGAAAATAAAGCTCGGTAGGCTCCGGTGGGCAGGGCATCTAGCTCGTATGTGTGAAGATGAGCCTGCCCGGAAAGTTCTCCGCGGTAAGACCTATGGGGTGCGACAGCGAGGGAGGCCCAACCTTCGCAGGAAGGATGGCGTGGACCAGGACGCTCAGAGTTTAGGGATGCCAAACTGGATGACATCGGCTCAGAATCGGGACCGGTGGAGAGAACAGTTGCGCGAGGCCAGGACCGGATCCCGGTTGTAGAGCCGTTTAAGAAGAAGAAGAAGTGCTAGCAGCAACCTGGGTCTTAATATAAGTAAATGTGAAATCATGACTTTTAGTAGGAGACGTAGTTCTATAATTTTTAACTACACCTTTTGTGATGAAGGTATTCCTCGTATTAATTTTGTTAAACATCCGGGATTAGATTTGATAGTGAGTTGGATTTTTCCACTCATATCAACTATATTTCTTCCAGAGGTAGTTTAGTCCTGCGTTTTATTAAAAGGTGGTCCAAAGAATTTAAATTAAACTAAACTTGATCACTGAACACCTTGACATTTCTCTTGTTAGACCATTACTCGAATATGCGTCCCATGTTTGGTCTCCTCACTACTCAACGCATGTTAAAACTATTTAATCGGTTCAACCAAGGTTTTTTCGATTCGCGTTGAATCATCTTCCGTGGGAAACCCATTGAATCCCGGCTTAAGTTACTTAAGCTCTCTTCACAAGCGTCGTGAGGTGACCGATGTTGTATTTGTTCATCACCTCCTTAATGGAAAGGTAGACTCAGGTTTTCTAGGTCACCGTGCGTCGTTTAGAGAGAGTCGTTATAATCTGAGATAATCACCTCTGTTACAATGTAACTCCTGTAACACGAATTAAGCAAAGACAAATCTCATTGTCCTAAAAGATGTTATATCTCACATGATCGCTTATTATTCTTGTTGTTTTTGTGTGTGCGCTTGCGCTTGCTTGTGATGAGTTGGTTAATTTTCTTGGCTCAGCTGAGAAATGCGGCTTCTGTGTTAGAAGGTTTTACTCTATTATTAATATCGAGGGTTTCCTGCCAGAAGGGCGTATCAACAAAAACATGGATTTAAAGGCTTCAATAAAAACATTTCAAAAATCGGTGAATTTTTTTTTTTTTTTTCATATTGCTTATCATCGAAAATAAATGTTTTTAGGCGTATGTTTTGGATACTTTTATTCACTTGATGAGTTTTGTCAAAACAAACCGTAAAAAATTTAATAATGTTTATACGCTCAAAATCGCGATTTTGTGGATACGCCCTTCTGGCAGGAAACCCTCGATATTATTAGCATTGCAACTAACCTTTTGTGCCACCAGGGAACATTAGGCGACGATTGAAAGTAAGAGACAGTGTCGCTGTCCGGATAGGAAAAGCTCAGCATATCAGTAAACTGCGTGTCGGCACACTCTGAAACAGACCAGTTGGTTTTCTTAGGAACCAAAGAAGCGACGCGGATATGTGAGAGGCCCACTAATGTGCAGATGATCCGACTGTAAGCCTGCTAGTGAAGGTGAGGTGAGGAAGCACCTCCTTTCTATTAACAGTGACAAAAGTGGGTTTGCATCCCCTATTTGCAATAAATATGTTATTCGTAACAAGAAATTCTAGGACACACTCATCCCTTTTATTTGGATCGATACTCTCCCAAATGGAGTGATGGGCATTTACATCACACCCGATGACGAGTTACCGGTTCGTCTTGCGACAGAACTCAATCAGTTCTTGAGTCGCCTGGGTTGGCAATATTGCTACATCCTCGGAAAGTAGGCGGACACAAGGATAGAGTGTTATCTATTAGGGAGAAGTGGAAAGACACAAAAGTCCATACTCTGGCTGAAATCAAACCACAGACCTGAGGGATGGTAGCTTTAACCCCTAGCCAAACGAAACCGGAACTATCATTCTGCTTGACCTAGGATTAATGATAGGGTTTCTAGAAAGTCTCCATCTCCGCCTGGGGTTTGTTCAACGCTTCGTATTTTCATTTTTTAAATTTTATTTTAGATAGTCCAAGTTATCTAACGCTGAGAAGTCAATCCCTAAGATGCCTAATTCACTAGACTGGGGTTGGGTACTCAATCGTTCTACTGGTTGGATAGATTTCCATCATGTGAAGATGAAAGTAGACTTGGCGAGGTTTTTCTTAGTACAATAATAATCAGCATGTGTTAGGGCAATTTATAAACATCTACTAAGAATTTTTCATATAACTGGATTAAAATTTATTACATTAGATAAAAAACTTTAACCTAACTAATATGTTTTCATAAAATACTTACTAAAAAATTTGCTCTCACTTAATAGCTTCAAAACTATGTACTACTTTACATTATTTTGCAGTTCATCATATCTCTATGATGGCTGGACTGGAAGTTTCTCGTTTCACGATACTCCATCCAACAAAACTGGTTAAGTTCTTAAGCAGAACAAGGCAAAATAATCTATCATTTTGACACCATACAAATGAGCGTCGTTTTCTATTCCGGCAGTGCTCAAGGAATTCCACTTTCATGTTGTTCACCCAAAGTACTTTTCGGACATTTCTCTATAGAAACTCCCTAACAGGGCGGGCAAATTAGTGCAGCACAAAAAGTGTCTGTAATAAAAATTTCGTGATTTTCGTAGAAATCATTTTATCGTTGATTGTAATGAATTAAATAAAGTATCCCCCTCGCCACCCACTATAGTTCGCTTCGGCAGCTTCACACATAGGCAATCCAATCCATAACTTGAACGCCTCATAAAGCATGGATTTTATCTAATTATTTCATTAAGCAGCACAAAGTGTTCTTTAGAGTTCAGGCATTAAGACAGGGCGGACTAAATGTTTTGTTTCATTAGTGTCATAATATAGCGCGCTGGCTGTCCCCGGCTCCCATAATGCAATTTATAGCCATCCTTCACGCAAGCTGCCCCCGGCAGCACCAGTCCAGCATATTTAATGCACACCAGGCTCAATACTGCTTCATTATCCTAGAACTGGTGGCTCATGGCTGGTTTTCGGTGTCCTGTGAACGCAAGTCGTCCTGAATAAGTGCGCATTTAAAAGGAACCGGAAAAGCTTTTAACCTAATGGAAATGCTATAAAGGAGAAGTGACTTTTACTACGTCGACCAACGGCACTAGATACGGGCTCGGCTTTAATTAGTTCAATCAAATTTTCCCTTAATAACAGGACCCTGAGAACAAAAATTGTGCAAACAGATTGCCCACTTAATTGAATTTAATTCCACCTACAGAATAATTCAAGATTGTGGTAGTTTGGAGCTGAACGGTCGCCTGGCCGGGGCCTAATGAGCCCCAGCTTAAGTTAGGAGACAGCACGGAGTGAGAGCATCCAATTCATTCCGTAATTGACTCAGTCACGCATTTTAGTTGTTATTGACATGTCTGAGTTTTTTTTTAAAGTTGAAACTAAAAGGTTTTAATGTTTTCAATTTGCTTAATTAGCAATTAGTACATTTTATTTAACTGCTGAGCACGAGGAAGTATTTTCGCTAATGGCATTCTCTTTTTGGTAGTTTCGAATATTGCCGAAGGGAGGTCACCTATTCGTAATTGCATTGAGACCTTCCATCCAATCAATCTTCTTCTGCCTCTTGAAGTGTTCATATTTTTGCTTGATCCGAAATATTCGTATATCTTCTAGTTCGCCATTTGTCCAATTATTTCTCGTCCTCCGCTTTCCTATCCCTTTGGTCTATTATTGAGAAGCCGAGGTAACATTCTTCCGTGTTGGTCACCCCCACATGACCAAGAATCCTTATAAGAATTTACATATAGCCCAGTAGGGAAGTAGGGAAGTAATGGAAGTCTTCCAGAGTCGATTCTGTACACTTTCCTATAAGTATGTCTACTTTATAGATCGAATCATCCCTTCTTTTAACATTACGATGTCCTAGGGCCGAAGACATAACGGCCATCTTTTGCAATGCAATTCATTCCAATATCAAGGCATAAGAGCTACCCTTTGCTTTACCATCCCTTCCAAAAACCAGTTTTAAAAAGAAGAGGGTGTAGTCTATTGATTATGTCTTAAAAAAATAGCGCATTAAGGAACTAAAGCCTGGACCTAATATTCCGTACCGTACCGTAACAAAATTGAACGAATCTGAGCTCAGTTACGGCATTTTGACAGATGCCCTAAATGAAAACGTAAAGTGGCAAGTGACAAGTGCAAAATGGATAGCATAAAAAAACATTTAAGAGATTTATTTGCATTATTTAAGCTGTGGAAGCATTACAAACAGATTAGAAGTGATCAGAGGAAAAGAAGGAATAAAAATCGCGCAATAAATAAAATGAGAAACATCCACGGATATTACCGTGTAACATTTCTAAAAATCAAAAAATTGGATTCAGGACAATTATAATATTTCAAGTCATTTACTGCTCCAATTTTTAAAAAAATTGTTAAAATGTGAACAAGTTTTTTAAATAGCTAACGGATGCTAAGGTTTCGTGCCATTCTTACGGCACCATTACGGACCATTCGAGAATTTAACGAACATTCGGCAAGTTTATTAAGTCAATTTAGGTCGGTGCCATATGAACACTTATGTTCGTAGGTTACGGTACTTACGGTTACGGTACGGTACGGAATATTAGGTCAGGGCTTAAGACGTTCACGGGATTTTATTGCAGGAATCGTACAATGGGTCATTCAAGAAGAAAAAACGCGGAGTGCTATTACATTGGGTGGAAATTGGAAATAGGGGTCAAAATGGACCCTTTTTTGTTTTTGCAATATATCTCGAAAACGAAGCTAAATGCCAATATTCTTTATATGAAATTTTTTTTAGAAAATTAAATTTCCCATGGAAACGACTTATTTAAAAAATTTTCAGGGTTTAAGCTTTTTTCATGACCCCCTAACGGTTTATGAAAAAAAACCCCGATGCAATTTTTTCAACAAACAGTCTTTTTTAACGACACATTGACTGTACTATTAGTTCCTTTCTATATGACATAATCAATATACTAGTGGGAGAGAGACGACCAAAGGCAGATAATTATTACATCATCCTATTTTACTAGAGGCTTCAGCATTTTTCCTCAATAATGAACAAACTGAAAAATGTTGTATGTTCCCTATGCATGACACCTTGAAATATCGTTCCTTCCAATATCCATCGATTCGCATTGCTTCCAATGTCTGCAAAGATGTACTGAATTCCAATTCCATGAATTCGTAAATTCCCTACTGGGAGAATGCTTTGAGCTGCTAGTCTATTAGTCCAGGCGCTAGAGCAGTGAAACCTATAACTTTTGGTTTTGGCGCGATGTAACGGATTTTTTTGGTGGAATCGGTCAGAAATGACATCCCTAACAATATCTACGGGGAGCATGAAACTCCCAGGAAAATTTGTGGTAGCCCAAAAACTGAAAAATTCACAAAAAAATTCCCTGTTTTTTTACCTTTCTTGTTAAATATCTCTTAACGAAGGCTTCTAGACGAAAAATTTGTTGAGCATGTTTTGTTCGTTATTGGATTTGCTAAAACTTACCCTAAGGTGGATTTTTGAAATTTGTATTTTTGCTTTGCAAAATAGCCGAAAACCGCGAAAAAAAGTACCTCACTTTAAAGTTAGCACAAGGAAAGGAGAGACCATTATCTTCCAATTTAATTTTGGAATTAGATAGTTAAAAGCATGTTTAACTTATATCCAAAACTCGATCACTGTCGGTCAAATAGTTTTTGCTTAATGCATTTTGCAATTAAGTGAATTTAAAAAGTTAAATTTGTTCCTGCGCCAAAAGAAAATCTCCCATGTTGGTCCTGATTTTTTTACGTATGCTCTAAGACTCTCTTTACAATATCCAATCATTAAAATTCTGGTTTTTACATTTTTTTTATGGTTTTTAATTTTTTTAAGATTTTTGGCAAAAAACTGCAACTAAGGCGTTTTTTCCAGAAAAATTGCTAACTCGGCGACGCCAGGAATGCTAGGCGCGTTTCAAATTCGCTCGAAAAGGACTCAGTTTCTATTGAGCACAACTTTCAATAAAATATTGTTAAATATAATTTCTTAAACAAATTAGAAAAATTACCGAATTTTGTTTGAATATTTTTGTTGTTACTAGCTGAGATTGGCTAAACAAATTTAAAAAAAAACAGCTAAATTGGTGCAATAGAAACTGAGTCCTTTTTCGAGCGAATTTGTTACATAACGCCAAAACCACTGGAAATGCTCCAGCGCCCGGACTATATTTGCTTTGTCAATATCCAAGCTTTACACTCATACCATAAAACCGGGCGGATTAAGGTAAAGGATTCTTCCCCCCCGGCGCAGATCTGGCTTTTCAGCATTTCCCACGGAGAAGGATTAGCTTTTATCTATTTGATTATACTCCTGGCATTTCTTCGCATTTCCCTATTTTTTCGGTTTCTTTCTGCCTCGACTTATTTTAAATGGCCTTCAGCGTTGCTTACACTTTGGTTGACATATCCTCCGAATGCATAATGCTTTTTGAGTGTTTTCCGGAGTAAGCGGGGTCTCGACCATTGCTTCCAGTTCTACCGATGGGCTCTGTGTGTTTCTGCATATCTTGGCATGACGGGCACATCCGTGAGTCATCACGCCTGAACCTATGGAGG
>CATLJY010000897.1:0-59616 GCA_949987705.1 Thereva unica | reverse complement strand
TCGCCATAGTTTACGTAATATTTGCCAAGGACAGCGATTTTACCACTTTGGTGAGAAACACCCATATGGCATGACGGGTACATCCGTGAGTCATCACGCTTGAAGCTATGGAGGTATGTATTTCCTCTATGTGTCTTCCATTCAAGAGCTCCTTAAAGGCCACATTAAAATTTAGCTTCCGATCCATCATCTCATCCAGGTACTTTAGAGCGGGTTGTGAGTAGACGATCTGGAGCACGTTTAAAAACCTTAGTATGGAAAACCACGAGATATGCTGTGGTTATCCTGCATCACTTCACTTAACCACGAAAGTTTTTGTTTAACCATGGAGATTTTTGAACGCACCGTGGTTAACTACGAGTTAAAGAAAATGAAAATTTTTTTTACGAATCGGCAAACAATCCTTCGTCGCCGGATGAAAAACAAGACGACGACGTTTGCTTTTTGAGCCACGACACTAATCGGATAATGGAATATAAGAACACTGTTGCTAATGGACGGCTAGATGAAGTCCTTACCAGACGCAGATGACGACATTAAGGACGATTTATATGCAATTGAATAAGGTTCTTCGCTCTATTCCAAGGAGGTCAGGTCATTAACAGCAGCGGTTAGCTTTTCGTTTATTTCTGTAAGTCGCAACAACTCATTGTATCGGGAATTCACTTTTGTCACAAGAAGATACACAAAGAGACCTGGATATCGCCCAATGCTAGAACGAGAAATCATATAGATCACTATTCTGGAGTATGTATTTGGTAGTAGCAACTTATTAATATTGAAAATCTGTAAAGTACTACAAAGGGCGCTATTATAACAGCAGGGCAAACAAGCATTGGTTATGTCCAAACAAACCAGGAACACTGGATTTTGGATCCAACCTGGGGAAAAAAAAGAACGCAGTAGGGCCATAAAAAATAACTTGAACTTTGAAAGCGACCCGGACAAATGCCATCAACTTGAACGAAAGAAGCGTACGGCGTGATAAAAGGTGGCAGATAACCAAGCTCGCCGAAAAAGCGGTAAACAAGGGCAACGGTAAGGTGCTGTACCAAATAACTGAACCGCTCTCGGGAAAGCATTCTACCCACTAAAAAGCACACCATAAAGAGGGTGAATGGAAGGTTGCTGTGCAGTTACGAGGAGCAACTCCAAAGATGAAGTCCTATACAACAATTTCAAGTTCTTCCCAATGAAAAATTGTCCGACAGCTTTGAGGTGAGTTCAGGAGTACGATAAGGATGCCTACTTACCCAATACTATTTTTTCTAGTAATAAACGACGTACTTGCAAGCGCTTTAGATAGTAGAGCAGACGACATACAGTGGCGATTGCTAGATTGCCTTAATGATCTCGACTACGCGGATTGTATCTGTTTGCTAGCCCACAGACATTAGGTCCTCAAAAACATGTTAAACGATTTCGCAACAGAAAGTGGTCCAGCAGGCTTAAGGCTAAATCCGAATAAAACCAAAGAAATGAGGATAAATACAAGCACCCTTGGACGGACAGCGCTGAATAACCGTAACGTTGAGCTCACCCTTGTTATCTCGGTAATATTCTTACAGAAAATGGCTGCGCAAAAGCTGACGGCTTCCATAACAAATAAAGCACGAAGTGCATATGCATGTCTGTCTCGTATATGTAGATCAACGGAGATCTCAATTAACACCAAATTGCGGCTGTTCAACTCCAACGTTAAGGCAGTCCTTTTGTTTGGTTGCGACACATAGAAAGCCTCCCAGTTCATAACAGGGTGCAAGATATAATTCCTAATGAAGACTATGGTGCCGTGCCGGCCAAGAAAGGATAGACGGTCAAATCAGGCGAAGGGAATGGAATTGGATTGGCCACACCTTGCGACGCGAAAACGAGAATCTAGCCAAACAGGTCCTTGACTGGATTACTGGATTCCGAGGGGTCGGAAAACCTAGAACAACGTGTAGGGGAGCCCTATTATTAGAGGCCGCAATATCTGGAAGATTTTGGTCGGAGCTAAGATCTGTCGCACAAAACAGAGTCCGCTAGAGAGCAACTGCTTCCGCCGTATGTCCCACGAGGGATAAAAGAGGAATAAGAAGAAGATATGAGGACTGAGGGGAATGCTAGGGAAATGACGATCGATCAGCAGTCGAGTTTTTCTGTTTAGGAACGAAAACCATTTCTGTAATGTTGCTGAAAAAGGGAAAGAATGATCCGACTAGTCTAAGCTGGTTTTTCAGGTATGACATTAACGTGAGATAGTAGAGCGTTTACGTTACTTCGGGTGATCGGCAAAGCTGGGACTGAGAATAGAACAGTTATAATAATCAAGAAAGAGCAGGAAGTATTACTGTTCCCTGGGGATCGCGGACGAGTGAATGATAGAACCAATAACATCTACGATGCTGGGATACAATCGAATATCTGAAAGGTCAGTGATAGAAAATTGGTCTCAAGCAACAATCGGCGGGAAAGGATATGGACAGCGTGAAAGGATGTGGACTAGGAATGGTGAGCGGACAAAACCGCCAGTCTTCTGTGATGACTTGTCAAAAAATGGAAGTTTGTTTGGGAAGTTCTGATACCTTTGACAACCACTTGTTCGATCTCTACAAAGCTCTCTTAATGGAATTAAGTTGGTTTCAAAAGAAGCATGTGAAAATTACTTTGGTTCAGTTATTCAGTTAAAAACTACAGAAGAGCTTTAACAATTCTTGCAGCTAGGATTTGTCTTTGTAGTGATAATAAAATTGCTTCTTACCCGCCTAATACCATATCCTACGAAGAATTATTATCAATGCTTCAAAAAGGGTGATTTTCTTATTTTGGGTTTTTCTCTAAATGTGCATGCACCATGATGAAATTTATACCATGATACAGGATTTCTCTTAAGTTTTAATAGTTTCCAGCTGTATTTACTTAAACAGTTTCTAAAAGCAATATTTTCACAATATACCCTTGTTAAGAATGAAAACCGAAAACAATCCGTATTTATTTAAACTCAGTGCTGACGCAGTGCCTAGATACATGAAAGGGCTTGCTTGAAGCCTTCCCAAAAATATACGCCGCAGCGATATTATACCGCATTAAGGAGCAACTCCGGTCGGTTGTGCTTTCAACCGAAAGTTAAAGATCGTAGCCGCAGGTGTATACTCAGACGAAGGGTTCGCATGAAATTTTCAGTTGCCGGTAATAAAATGTTGATTTACTATCGCTAACCCTCAGCGTCCCTTTTTAGCGAAGCAACAACTTTGAGCGCATCCTTCGAGTCTCCTTCAACAACGCTGCAATCAATAATTATCCCCGAAGCCTAAAGGCCGGAAAGTGTTGACTTTCTTTGAGGGTGTATCCTTGGCTACACGATAGAACTTCTCCTCCAGTGAATTAATTAGATTCCACTCATTTTTCGGGCTTGGTGAAACCATAAAACATGGAAGTCGAGATTACATAAATATAAGGGCTACAGGACCTTTTAGCCTTGAGAAAAACTCACGAGCTTTATTAAATAAAATGTTGGGATATACAGGTAGGGGGTTGTGGGTGGAATCGAAGGTACTGATGTGATATGCAGCTGAAATCCTATCATTTGATGGTGTTTGTTCAGCCTTTCAGCCTGTTCTTAAATTTACCAAAGGCCCTGGCATGAGCAAGTCGTTCCAGCAAGACATGGAGCTCTCAAGGTAGTTCTCAGTTTGCGTAATCCTAACAAGCACTCGTTAGATATGTTCAAGTGTGGATGCTGTTTGCCAGATAACTGGTTAATTTGAGCATTTCAAGAGATCCAATTGAATTTCCATCCTTTATGCTTGCCAACTTTCGTAGAAAACTCAAAATAGTGAAGCGCCTCCCAGCACACACACACAGTACACAGTACCTGCACGCCGCCGAGAGGGCTTCCTTCGCATGGATCCGGAGTTGGGAGAAGTTTCGCAACATCAAAACATCATCTGCATGAAACAAGTATCCTTTGGGGAAAATAATAACGAGCTACTTTTTCACTACTGTAATTCTATAGCGCGCCATTGTCATCCCGTTTATTGCACTACAGTTACAAGCTCGGATAACACTTTTCAACAGTGCTCGGGCAAAAACACTATCATCAACAACAATGCACCAGCAGACATGGACCATACTTTTAATTACAAAATCCAATTACACGCTTCAAGGAGGACCAGCGCCGGGCGGGCATGGGTCGGAATTATTCAGGCCTTTGTTGTGTCCGTGCTTTATCCTTATTTTATTGTTAGTTTCCATTATTGGTCGGTTTCCGGGCAATTGCGTTTTAAAAGAAATATTCCCGCTGTCACATAAAATTATGATTTTTATGCTCCCAGTGAAGGGGCAGCTCTGGCTCGGAACTTTTGTGGGAATAAAAATTAAAGTTTCGCATTATTTTAGCAAAACTTTCAAAGGAAACTGTTATTGCCTGTGTTGACTTTTAAAAGTTAAGAATTGTTGCAATAAGTAATATGGAAGTGGAGTTCCGGCAATTAAAGGTTTGCCAGTTGAATCTACACCATAGCAGAGCAGCATCAGCAATGATGACGCGAGGCTTCGGTGAGATGAAGCTGGATATTGCCCTCATACAGGAACCCTGGATCTACAAGGGTAGGATTAGGGGACTATCTGGGGGCTTTGACACTCTGTACGTTCCCAATGCGAATGAAAGAGTGAGGACGTGTGTGCTGGTGAAACACGGAGTGCAGGCGGTTTTACTGCCGCACTTGTGCACACCAGATCTCACAGCAGTACGCGTAGGTACTGGAAGTGGGGCTTTCATTCTAGCCTCAGCCTACCTTCCGTACGATTCGCCAGATCCTCCGCCCACCAGGGAGTTGGAAATTCTGGTTATTACCTGTGGCGAAAAAGGCACAGGGTTAATAGTTGGTTGCGACGCAAATGCACACAACACGGTGTGGGGAAGCACCAACGACAACCATAGAGGAGAGGCTTTGCTCGAATTTGTGGAATGCAACAATCTAGTTATTGCAAATAGAGGGATAGAACCAACCTTCGTCGATGCTAGACGAAGGGAAGTCATAGATATAACTCTATGCAGCAACCGGATGTTGACAAGATTGACCAACTGGAAGGTGATGGATCGGACGACTATGTCAGATCACAGAGCCATTTCATTTGAGATAGAGTACGGAACCCCGGGCAGGGGAGACGGAATCAGAACAACGAGAATTCCCCGCAACACGGACACGTCTAGATATACTGAAATGTTGCGCAGGAATCTCGGGGAGCGCGTGCCAAGGGCACCGAAGACCACAAGAGAAGCAGAGTCTCAGTTGCATGTCCTGCAGACAGCGATAGAGAACGCTTTTCGAGTGGCGTGTCCTCTTACGTCAGTGGATGACCATGATCCCACACCCTGGTGGTGTAGGGAGCTGGAGAAACTGAAGAAAGAGGTCAGAAAGGCTTTCAACCAAGCGATGAGGTGCAATGACCCGGTTGCCTGGGAGAATTACAAAGCCAAGAAAAGAGAAATGAAACAAACTCTGCGACGACGGAAAAGGGAGTCGTGGAGGAACTTCTGCTCGAGCATGGAGAGCATATCTGAGGCCAGCAGACTTCAGAAAATGATCTCCAGGGACCCGGTCTCCAAAGTCGGACTCGTTCGTGACCCGTCGGGGAGGATGACGGAGACGCTGGAGGAAACCAACAAGATCCTGATGGAAGTTCACTTTCCTGGCAGCTATGTCTCGGGTAAATCTTGGACTATTCGTAACAGAATGGCTACAAGGATGAACCGAGAGGAGGCTAACGGGGTGGTGACGGAGGAAGGGGTGAGACGTGCAATAGACACATTCTCTCCCTTCAAGACATCGGGGCGTGACGGAATATTCCCTGCGCTGCTTCAATGGGGCAAAGATGTCATTGCACCCAGGCTTAGGGGAATATTCGTTACCTGTCTAGCAACAGGATACATTCCGGCGGCGTGGAGGGAAACCAAAGTGGTATTTCTCCCTAAGCCAGGCAAGAAGGACTACACCGAGGCGAAGTCCTCCAGGCCAGTCAGCCTAACATCCTTTCTGTTGAAAACAATGGAAAGAGTGGTGGCAGACCACCTGGAGAGTACTATGCTAAGGAGGCACCCTTTAAGTAGAAGCCAGCACGCTTACCAGGCTGGCAGATCTACAGAAACGGCACTTCACCAACTGGTGCGAGTAGCCGAGGGGGAACTGTATACCGGAGGCATAGCGATGGCCGTTATTATGGACATCGAAGGCGCCTTCGACAAGATACAGTTCAACAAACTCAAAGACGCTCTGGTGAGGCGAGAGGTCAGCCCTATGATTGTAAGGTGGGTGGACAGCATGCTGAAAAACAGAGCGGTAAGGATTCAGACAGGAGACTCGCGGCTTCGAGGGAGGGTCAGCAAGGGATGCCCACAGGGCGGGGTGCTATCGCCCCTCCTGTGGAACATCACTGTGGACACTCTGCTCAGGCGGCTAGAGGAAATGGGCGTGCATACCGTTGGGTATGCAGATGATGTAGCGATTGTGGCACGTGGCAAGTTTATGAGCACTACGGCAGATATCACGAGGAATGCACTCCAAGTGGTTGAGCAGTGGTGTACGGAACAGGGCCTCACCATAAATGCTAATAAGACAGACGCGATAATCTTCACTAGGAAGATTAAAGATCTGGATTTTCAGCCCCTCATGCTTTTTGGATCGAGGATCAAGGTGTCTGGGATGGTCAAGTATCTGGGTGTATACTTGGACTCGCGACTAACCTGGAAATACCACGTTGAAGAGAAGATTAAGAAGGCGACAAGGGTGCTTCACCAGTGCAGAAGAGTATGTGGACTAAGGTGGGGTATCTCACCAAGGTTAGCATACTGGACATATACCATGATGGTGAGACCCATCATAACTTATGCCTCGGTGGTCTGGTGGACTAAAGCCACACAGAAAACCGTCAAGAGGCATTTGGACAAGGTGCAAAGAATGGCCTGCGTAGGTGTGAGCGGTGCTTTCCGCACCACACCCGTCGCGGCATTGGAGGCGCTGTTAGGGCTGCTGCCGTTAGACCTCCAGGTGATGAAGACTGCGGCAGCCTCAGCGATTCGGATGAGACGGGATGCCGCATGGCAGGCGTCAGGAACCTTATATGGGCACATGAAGATCCTGGATCGCATTAAAGGGATTAGGGAGCTCATGATGCCCATGGAAGGGATCACAAAAATGAGGGTGACCGAAAGGTATCATAAAACCCTCATAGGGAACGGAACGCTCCCCGAAGGGAGACCGGAAGACATATATATCTTCACGGACGGATCCAAGATTGACGGCAGAGCAGGTGCGGGAGTCTTCTCGGAGGACTTAAATCTGACCTGCTCTCTGGCTTTGGGGAATTACACCTCAGTCTACCAGGCGGAAATGCTTGCTCTGCTGCACGCGCTGGATCACATAAATGAGGGTCAGGTGCAGGGAAGAAGTATCCTTATAGCACTGGACAATCAGGCTGTGATTAAGCGCATGAACCAGACAGAGATTAATGCGTCTCTGGCGTTGGAATGTGTCCAAAAACTGAACAGGTGTGCGCAACAAAACAACGTGACGCTAGCTTGGGTTAGAGGACATACAGGCATCGATGGGAACGAAAAGGCTGACAACCTGGCAAAACAGGGGTCAACCTCGGAATTCTGGGGACCGGAGCCATACTCTGCCATTGGCAGAGGGTTGGTAAGGAACTACATCGAGAAATGGGTCGCTGAGGAACACCGGAGACGGTGGGACGCTATGACCACGTGTAGGCAGGCTAAGATGGTGCTTACGCTGCCGATTACCGCAGCCAGAAGAAGGATCCTGCATATGCAAAGAAGAACCCTCAGATGGTTGGTGGCACTGATTACAGGACACGGATGTTTCAGGTATCACCTAAAAAGAATGGGAATTCTGGAGGATGACACCTGTCGGATGTGCCTGGAGGAACCTGAGACGGCCACACACATAGTGTGTCACTGTCCGGCGGTGGCGAGGAAAAGGGATGCCATAACTGGACTCCAGTGGATGGAGGACATGAGGCAGACTCCCTTCAATCAGCTGCTTGCGATAACTAGGGGAGTCGAAGTAAGGGAGCAATGGGACAACCCACTGCAACCCCAATAAGATGACTCTAGGCAGAGGGACGAAAAGGGACCCGCAAATAGTGGTCTGATTCGGTATCCCTCGAAAATCTATATATAATATGGAAGTGGACAATTCGACGTCAACTGCCCTTGTTTATAGTCCTCATCGCAAGTTTTCCTACCCTGACCCTGCACGGTCTAACTACTCTTGTCAGTTGAAGTTGACGGCGTTTTAGAAACAAGAGGTGCATGCCATCTGATGGCGAATCACCTTTCAATGCCAACTCCTATCCCCTCTCAACACTAATCTTCTACTAAAACCTTCCTGTCAGTTGTTTGGAGGTATTTAGAGTGATTTTTGAGTGCTCCAATAGTAAGTTCAAGGTAAGAAGGATGTTGCGAACTGCGGTGCCAGGCCAAAATCAAAGTGATTTATTAATTTTGGTGCTGTTCATGGGTTGGCGTAGCAGGATAAATATTCAATTTGTCAGCACTCAAAAATCACTCTCAATACCTAATTTTTTTTTGGAGTGATTTTTGTCTGGAGTCCCAATTCTGAATATTTTCTTTTTTTTGTAAGATTTATCTTGGAGGCGAGCACATACCCACATCCATATGCAGGCAGCCATATACTCAGGCACGGCCTGAGGTGGAGATAGCAGTGCAATGGAACGACCAATACGAAACTGACACCATGTAAGAGGTGCGTTGTGCATGAACAGTTTATCCTCAAACAAATCATTAGGAGTAGATAATATAATGCCAATTATCACATTATTGGTCCATGTGCATTAGCTGCTTGAAGTAGTAACTCACTTTTTTCTGCCTGAATAAGGCAGAGTTTAGGCACGTTTAAGGCCGTCTACATCCCAAGCGTAAAGTGGAAACGCAAGTTGATGTTAGTTTATAGAAATTTGGGTGCTTTTACCTCTGTTGCAAGAACGAGGATATTCCAGATAGAGAGAAATACGTAAAAATTTCAGTGCGATAAAAGAGCTCCAATTTGCGTTTGCGATGTAAACGGGCTGCTATAGATTTGAATTTATATCCTATCTCGAGTAAAAATCAGACACCCCCGTTCTTAACCCGAAATAGGCACGCAAAATGTCAAAATTCCTGCATCGCCCAAAATAGGGACGATACGTCTGATTAAAAATAGGATTAGCATGAAACCGGCACAGTACGCTTGAGAAAAAATGTATCTTTTCTAAATGCAGCCGGTTACAGGCACGAAGGGAATAGTTCAAACGAAGCACATTACGCTCACACTATTGTAGACTAAAGGGAAATTGTGTAAGAGGGAAAAAACGGGCAATTATATTGGGACCATTAAGGGTGCCATTAAGCATACTCAGTAGACCGATTTTCGTGCGATTATGCAGGTCAAGCAGCATTGGACATGGTTATTACTTAGTCGGGGGACTGATGTGGGGGTCTTGAGATTTCTTAGATTTTATTTTATTTGAAAACCACGTCACACCATTTTATTTTAATAAATCTTATATTAAAATATTTTTGTAAATTTAGATTTTTATTTTTAATGAATTATATTTAAACTAAATTTAACAAATACGTTAATTATTTTAACGGTTTAAAATCCGGACATTTTAACTTCTAACTAATACTCATACATTTTCAAATTTTATTTTTCATGACAACTTTTTGTGTGTCTATGTTTTTTGAAAATCGTGAAGTTTTATGTTCAAAAGTATTATTTTGTACAATATTTGCATAAAATTAAAAGAAAAATATTTAATTGAATTAAAATTGACTTTCCTTTTTTAAATTTTTTAAATTTTCTTTCTTGAATAGATTTCTTAATTTTTCTTGTATTAACTTCTTTCTTCTAAATTTTCTTCTATAATTTTTAAAATTTTCTTTCTTGTTTCTTCTTTCTTCAAATTACAAATTATATGTAGTTCATTGAAAGGCTGCAATTCTTCTTAGTCGGGGTCACCAGAAATGATGTGGGGGTCTTGAGATTTCTTAGATTTTATTTTATTTGAAAACCACGTCACACCATTTTATTTTAATAAATCTTATATTAAAATATTTTTGTAAATTTAGATTTTTATTTTTAATGAATTATATTTAAACTAAATTTAACAAATACGTTAATTATTTTAACGGTTTAAAATCCGGACATGTAGAATCTTTTAACTTCTAACTAATACTCATACATTTTCAAATTTTATTTTTCATGACTACTTTTTGTGTGTCTATGTTTTTTGAAAATCGTTTGTGTGTTCAGTGTCTACGTATATGATATCTGATTCAGTATTCTTAAAGTGTATTTCTAAGTAGTAGTGAAAATATAATTTTTGACATATTAAAAACACTGTACTCAAAAATTACTAGTACAGGAACTGAACTGAATGTTGAATAAACTTGCTACCGTAACGAACATAAACTAATAACAAGTAGCAACGAACGTAAATTAATAACAAGTAGCAACCGCTACAGGGACCACTTAGTAAAAAGACACTCGTGATTAGAGTGGTCGATTACGAATACATTCTTATCTGTGAAACAGAGGCTTGCATATCTCTGGCGTGCGCATATTTCGATTTTCATGCCTGTAGTGAGAGCGTGCATAGTCGTATGGGAGGTGCATTTGTACGCTATGCATGCTAGTTGTGGGCACGTATGAACCAATAATTTGTACTCGCGATGAATGTAACATAAATATTTGCAATCTCTACAGTAAAAAGCCAGAAGTGCTTAAATACAAATTCGATGATTTTGAGCTTATTGCATTTTTGTATTTCAGTTTTTTATTCCTAAGGTTTCCACTCACATACAGGCCGACGGCGGGCCATGGCCTGAAGGTTTCTCGCTTGAGGCTAAATATCATCACACACTCTATTCAGTCTGAAGCGTACACGTGTTCCGAGTTCCATCTATTTGTTTTCCGTCTTTCCGTGTTTCGATATTTATTTTTATGTTAGCCACAGTTATCCGTTTTCTGTCTCTCCATGTTTTGGTGTTCCGATATTTTATTTACAAGCTCTGTTTCTATGGCATCCTTGATTTAATTGACAAGTAAGTGCTCAATCTACAAAAAAGTGAGGTAACGTCTCCGTCAATCGACGTTCAACTACTGTTCAAAAGTTAAAATTTGTTTATCTTCTCCGTTTACGTGTTTTTATTGTTTTTCTGGTCAAACAGTATTTACAGTTCTTTTTTTGTTTATCTAGTCAAACAGTATTAAAACATTGTAATCAACTTTGAAAGAAAGCGGAACACGGAGAACGGAAGACGTGTGCTATGTGGCTTCCGCTTGAAGTGTTCGTTGTAGACATAAGCATTTTTGAACTTGAGTTCTCAACCTGCTATGCTTAACTGTCATCTTCGCCTGAGATGCCTCAAGTCCTCAACCCTCAAAGTGAATTTACATATGTACATATCAGACATTCTTCTGTCGCGCCGCTCTTTTTTAAGGTTTTAACCAATGAGAACCAATTTCTGCTTCTGATTGGTTGAAATCCTCGGATATGTAAATTCATCTAATGTCAGAGTGAGTAAGGTGGTGGCCTTCAGACCTGGCCTGCCGGCGGTCTGTAAGTGAATGGGTCCTTTAATCATCGTAATAACTGTTGTCTTAAACTGAGTCATTTAGACATTCGGTATTTCAACATTAAATAAATGACATTTTTAAGTCGATGAAAAGCCCCTCAGTGCCATTTTAGGTATGAGAACCTATATTGGGGCCTATTCTGTCGGTAAAATTTTATCATTTTATGTTATGTTATGCCATAAAATAAAAGAATTATCTAAAATCCTATTCTGTCCGAGAAATTTTACTTTATTTTATACATCATAACATAAAATATTTCCTGTTATGCTTCATAACATAAAAGAATCTCAGTAGCACATTTTAAGGGTATTTTGACATATTTTATAGAAATAACAGGCGTGAATTGACACTTGTTGTGCAAAGTCGTGTTAATTGAGTTTTTAGTTTAATTAAAATTAATACGCCCAGGGCACGCTTTTATTTTGTTTATTTACATTTACAACCGATCAGCTGTTCATTTTCAACCGAATTGTTCTAAGCGTAATAGAACTCAGAGCAGATTATACTAAATATTTTATGTTATGTGCCCATAAAAGATTCCATAAAATAATTTTATGGAACTATGACAGAATAGGAATTTCGAAAATATTTTATTTTCATTTTATGAAGAAGAAATTTTATCATCATAACATAACATAAAATAATATTTTATGAAAAATTGCAGAATAGGCCCCATTACCGAACGAAATGCCGTCGTAGGAATGATCGATGGCGAGCCTGATTTTTGGCACAAAATTTTGATAACGGCCGAAGTTAATTTTACGCTGAGCTATATCGCCCAACATGGGGCCAATTTTACACAGAATTTTTTTTTCGATTCTACTCATGAGTATTTAATCGAGTACTCTCCACCGGTTCCGTACCTCTAGGAATATAGTATGCGGTAGTAGGGCAGAGCAAGATTGTGAGGACAAAAGTTTGCTACGTTCTCGAACGCATTGCCCAGACAATCTCCTGAATCAGCGAAATAGTGAAAATAATTCTTTTAAAGCTTAGCGAGTCGTTCAAATGTGTTTGCTATGCGTAAAAAGTTTGCTTTCCGTAAAGCTGGGAGAGACAGGACAGGACAGGATTAATCATGCTGCACTATGCCTATCCCGTAAGTACTTGGGCAGCATTTGTGGAACTAAAGTTGAACTGCAGACACCAGCACTACCCCAGCCCTGATTAATTCATTCCTGACATATGGGTCTGCCGTGTGGTGGTCCGGGCTTGCAAAAGAATACAACAAAGCTAACAAGAACATGTCTCGGAGTGATCAGACAAAGTTATTTCTTCAGAGCTCCAGAGACTATTTGGCCTCGCTTCCTAATCCTACAGTGTTCGGATCCATGATCTTTTTCTATGGGTAGTTTCCGCAACTACACTACTGTGCGAGTTCCGATCCGTACCCCTTTGGAAATGATCAATCCAATTGACAATGTTTGGAATTTTACTACTTTCACACAACTCTTATTTAATTCGTTACCTCCAAATGCCACCCCCGCTTCTCCTTCTAATCGAACGAAGGATTTTCTAGGGCCACGTTGAACACCAAGCAGAAGAGCGCATCATTTTGTTCTAAGAAGTGCGGATAATTCCCCATTTACGCTGACTCTCAACATCGCATATCTCATCATTTGTTCTGTTCTGCTAAAGGGTTAGATATTCAAAGTTGCCGCATAGCATAAACAACGCATCAGGATGCAATGAAAGTAACTGTGAAAAAAAAATTGTGGAAACAATAAAAACTAGAATCGTGCACAAAAAAACAGTGTCCTAAAAAACGAGCGCAGTCTAACGCGAAGGCCCATCACCCTTCACTAGACACGACCGGACCGACGAACGGTTCAAGTAAGTACCCTTGCTCCCTACCCTCTCTCGCATCTCGGTCCTGCAGGTGCCGCGGCTAAAATCTGTCGGTCGATAAAATTTGCCCCGTCTCAAAAGGCATAACACTTTGACGCGGACAAATTTTATTGACTTTGATGGTTGCGGCAAATGTAATGCCGGGAAATATCCCCGAAAACGTGGCGATTGAGCCCGCGCAACCGAAGTCCCGTTACAAGTCAAATTTTGCTATTGATTTTTGTAACATTCGTGGACTTCATGCGAATTTTTATTTTGTTGAGTGCCACTTATTGACTTATAAACCCCCAATCTTCGCACTTAGTGAAACCCAAATATCACCCGATACTGACTTAGGTCATTACCAGGTGTCGGGGTACACTTTAGTGCACAATCTCTCCCCCCATAGGGGTATTGCCATATTTGTTAGGGATGACGTGGCTTATTGTAAAATATTTTCAAACACGACTTCAGATTTCAACTATCTTTGGGTTAAAATCATATTCCAAAGCCACGTAATATTCTTCTGCTTCCTATACAGAAGTCCTAACATAAGTAACGAAGCCTCCACTTCATCTTTTGATACCATTTCCGAACAAATCTCGGGATTTTTGTCGTCCAATCCTGAGTGTGAAATCATCGTTGCGGGTGATTTCAATGTTCACAACGCAAAATGGCTGACTTACTCAAATGGCACCAGTGTTTCTGGCAAGGACGTCGAGCTCTTTGCAGACGCCAATAATTTGCATCAAATTGTGGATCGTCCCACAAGAGTCCCTGATGTTGCTGATCAAGGAACCTATCTCCTTGATCTTTTTTTAACTTCTCATCCAGCGCGTTACTCTGTTGAAGTTGATTCACCTCTCGGCAATTCGGACCACTCCTTAGTTAGCGCTAGTTTCCCATTCAAATTTCCCACCCCTCCCAAACCAGTTAAAAGAACTGTATGGCATTATGGGAAGGCCAATTGGCTAGGGCTTATTAATTTTTTCCAATCTACTAACTGGAACCAGTGTTTCCGAAACAAAAACGTCAACTCTGCCGCTATCCGTATCTCTAGGATCATACAGGCAGGAATGCATTTGTTCATTCCTCATTCTACCAAATCTGTGAAGGTTAGGCCCAACAGATGGTTTAATCAGGAGTGTATGAATGCAATCAGAAATAAAGAAGCCGCCTTTCGAGCTTACAAGAGCTCCCCTAGTGAATCGCTCCGTGTAGAGTATATAAAACTAAGAAATTCCTGTAAAGTCACCATCAGGAATGTCAAAAATTCATTTGACAACAAGTTGAGAAGTAAACTCTTTAATGCAACCTCTGGTAGCAAGAACTTCTGGTCCTTGGTAAGCTCCATTAAGAAGAATTTCACTTCATCCACAACTCCTTCATTCATCCACGATAAGAAGGTGATAACAGACAGTAAATCCAAGGCCGATTTATTGGCATCTCTGTTTGCTTCCAATTCTTCTTTACCCCAAATTGATATGCTACCCCCGGTTCTCGAGCACAGCGCTCATTTAATGGACAGGGTTTTCTTCAGGACTCGCGAGGTGTACAGGTGCCTCAAGGAGCTCGATATCAATAAAACCACTGGACCCGATAATATACCCCCTATCGTATTAAAACAATGCGCCTCACCTTTGGCTAAACCTCTGCGTAAACTTTTTGCCCTATCATACTCTTCCGGAGTCTATCCAGACTCTTGGAAACTTGCCCATGTACAGCCAATACCGAAAAAAGGTGACTCCAGCGACCCCTCTAACTACCGCCCAATAGCAATTACTTCTATTCTCTCCAAAACAATGGAGACGATAATCAACAAAAAACTTATGGGATATCTAGAATCCAACCTACTCATAAACGACAGACAGTATGGCTTCCGACACAGAAGATCCACTGGCGATCTTTTAGTTTGTCTTACAGAACACCTCAGCCGAAGTTTGCATGGATCAGGTGAATCCAGTCTGGTTGCTTTGGATATCTCCAAGGCTTTTGATAGAGTTTGGCACTTAGCCTTGTTAGCTAAACTCAAAGCTATTGGAATCGACTCACTTTTACAGAAATGGATTGAGAATTTCCTTTCCGGCCGTTCAATTAAGGTAGTATTGGATGGCATCAAATCTGAACCCCACCCTATCTCTGCGGGGGTCCCCCAAGGGTCAATTTTATCACCAGCCCTATTTCTTATCTTTATAAATGATCTACTTTCAATCCCCTCCAACCCACTTCTCAGCTTCGCTGACGACGGTACCCTGCGTTACTCTTACAGCTACGATACAAGGCAGACTCATGCCAGATCCTGTCTTGATGATCGTGAAGTAATGTTCAACTCTATTAATAACGACATTGAACTTATTCTAGAGTGGGGAACAAAGAATCGTGTCGAATTCAACCCCTCCAAAACCAAGTACTGTCTTATATCCAAGAAGAAGATCAACACCTCACCATCCTTGTCAGTGGATGGCGTGGAACTAAAGGCCGACCCATCCCTACACATCTTAGGCGTGACATTAGCCAAAGACTTGCGATGGAATGACCACATATTCCAAATCGCCAAACAAGCATCCCAGTGCTTGGGATTTCTTAAGAGGTGCAAGTTCCTCCTCCATCCATCGGCCCGTGCTGTTATTTATAAATCCTACATTCGGCCTCTTCTCGAATATAACTCCCTCGTCTGGGGCGGCGCGTCGATAACCACCTTGGCATGGTTAGATAAGGTCCAAAAAAAAAAAAAAAAAAAAAAAAAACAGCGCTAAAGGCGATAATGGTAGGGTTAATCCTTTTGCGGACCATAAAATCAATCATGGGGTGCTGCATGACTATTGTCTCTGTCCATCGCATCTCTTGTGCTATGGCAGTATTATACTTGGACAGGGAATCTCCTAATGTTTGAGCTGCTCGAGCTCTGTACGTTCATGACATAATTGTTTAGTCGTTAAGCCGTTTTGATTGTTTATTCTGCTCTCCGATCCTGGTTGCTCGTTCCATATTCGAAGGTTATTGTAGCTCTAAGTCAACTTTGAACGAACTACGCGAATCATATAAGAAGACCTAAATTCTTTGGTTTAAATGAGCCCCAAATGTGCCAATACTGCAGTTCTTTTATATTTTGAAAATGAAAAAACCCTTATCACATTTTAATAGGCAATTTGCCCTTAATTGTTTCTAACTTATCTCCTTCAATTGCTCCCTTTTAATAACAATCGTTAATAACAGTGACTGGCTATAATCGTTACAATTTTGGACAGTATCACACAATTTTTACACCCCAAAGCGCCGCCATTACAGCCCTCCAGCTGACCAAATTCCACTTAGATGAAAGAGTTTTGCTGACATGAGCAGTTATAGGCATTTTAATGCCCGAACATAAAAACTAATCCCACTTTTAATCACGTGCTAAATCCAGTGTCTTATACACTTGCTGCCAAACAACTCCCCATCGTCGTCCTTTCGTGCAGTACCACAGGACCACAGAAGCGTTAAAAATTAAAATATCCTGGGGCCTTTTATTGGAAAGTCTTTGCTGTGTTTATCCTGCTCCCAAATGAGGCCAGCAGTAATCTTTCAGTCGAGCGATTATTTTATTTTTGTCTGGAGTCCTGGGATCCTTTTTGGAATTTGATGCTTTTGTTTTGAAAATGGTTACATTTAGCAGTTTTAATGACGGATTATTTTGTCTCGAGGACATAGTAAACTCTTGGTGAATTATCCATTTTCGAGGGGTTTGCGCCCCCGGGGGAGGGAGAGTGATTGACGTGAACGAATGCTTTTGTGCCCAGAATAGACTTTAAGTTTTGGCGGAATGGAAAACAAGAAAAAGCCTGCAACTGCGATTTTCGACAAGCAGAGTTCACCTTAAACATAATTTAATTACAAGCGTCTGCAATCTGGGGGAAACAAAAGAATATTGCCTGGCAGGGTGGAGTGCAGATAGGGAGGCCACCGTAGCCGGCTGAGCACGGTAAGAATTAGTAACTTCTGCACACGACAGCTCCGACAAGCAAAATGGGAAACTAAGTTATGCAGAGCGAATTTAAGTGCTCTTAGAAAATTACTCGACGGATTTCATCTTGCACAGTTCGGTCTGGTGCTCATTAAGGAGTCTATTGTCCTGTAATTAAAAATCTTCTCCATAGAGCTGCACTAAAGACCATTTCGATAGACTTGTTACCTATTCAATCCTTGATTAACATGCCCCGTCTCTGTTTTCACGAAGTGCCGCTTTAATTGAATGAAAATTAGGAATTTAGCTCAATCTGTCACTAATATTGCAGCATACAGGGCGCACCTTAAGCCCTTCTGTGTAAATTTATGTTATTTGTGGCATTGGACATATGGCAGTTGGGGGCCGGTGTAAAATTTATGTCTCTCCCTTTAACCCTTTTAACCCTACAGTATTCAGGAGACTAGCACTTGAATACCGTTGGTGATAAATTTCTTATGTCGAACACACTCTGCTCAGTCGCATGGACTTAGCAGACATCGATTTAACTTTGTTAGATGACCCGAGACAGATGAATGCTCCCAGTAACACGTTTAATCCATGTAAATGGCACTAATTTGTTCTGCAGGACAGTTTCCATTTGATTCAGGTTACTTCATATGGGATATTTGGGAAAATCATATTTCAAAAAACGTGACGATGTTAGTTTTATGTTTTGTTTAATTTAGGTATCTTTAACAGTAAATGCATGCACACTTCCCCGGATTTAAGGACGAAAGGGAAGTCGAAGCTCCAGTAAATGAACAGAGACTTTCCTAAGAGGAACTTTCTGCTATTACTCGTATCACAAAGGAGAAGATTTGCTGGCCGATTATGTTCAGGTGGTGGAGAGCCTTCGAAACCGAACACGTGCCATTGAAAATCATTAAACTTCTCCCAGCATCGCTTAGCCAGCAGCGCTCGTATTCGAAGCGATTTATCCGAGGAGTTCCTAATTCAAACAGGTCTCCGTCAAGAAGACGTAGTTTTGACACTTCTCTTCAACGTTGCGATTGACGCGATCAATCGTGAAGCATTCGATGGACGACGCGAAGTTCGATACGACGACAACAACTTCGTAACCGACTTAATGTTCGTCGACGATAGCGCCGTTTTCGGCGACTGAAATGCCGAAGCAACGAACATCTTATACGACATTTCATTTATCATACGGATTAAAAATCATTACGGAAAAGACGAAAATGCTCACAACGAACACAGTCGCCTCGGTTAAGTGGTGCATTTTTTTATGGATCGGAAACGTGGACACTGCTCGAGCTGGACGATGCTTGAGTACGATTCTCGGTGCCTCACTCCGCGATCGCCTTCGAAACGAGACAGTTAGAGCCCCCGCACACTACAGACTTTCCATCGGCCGATAGTTTGGTCGGGTTGGACTTGTAAGCGCGCACACCGAACCAACTAAACCGTCGGGTTGGTGGTGAGTGCGCAGACTAGACCGACTGGTCGGCCGACTGTTCTCGAATGATTTGCTAGTTGGTAAAAGGCTTTTGAAGAGAGCGGTCGCAAAATGAGAGTTAATGCAATATTTTCCAGAAAAGTTATTATTGTTTTCATACAACGGAGGAGAAGGACCAGGAAGAGAAACCGAGAGTATTGGGTGCATCCTATCTACAGTGATAGATTATTGTATGGAAAATTTTCTACGATGCATTCCAAATTGCTAGATTACCCCGAAAAATTTTTCGCCTTTTATCGAATGAGCATAACCAGCTTCAATGAACTTGCCATCATGAAAATAACCACAACCATCCGACGCAAAAATATGAAGCTAACTAAACTATCGGCCGAATTAGCCGACTAAACAATCGCCTAGTGTGCGCGCGTGGAAGAGCTCCATACTGATTAAGGAGTTGGCCGATAGTTTGCCGACATTATAGTTTGAAGGCAATCGGGTAGCCCATCAAACTTATTTATCGGCCGATTCTGAATCGTTGTAATATGCGCACTTGCATACATGTTAATACTGATTAAGAACCCGACTAAACTATCGGCCGATGGAAAGTCTGTAGTGTGCGGGGGCTCTTAGACAAACATGCGATCGATCAGACACTGATCGAAGAAGAAATACAAAATGTCGACTACATTGGTTTGGACATGTTTGCCGAATGGATGATAACCGCTTGCCACGAAAACTTCTCTGGCGAGAACGTCCAGCAGACTGGAGAATTCTGCGATCGACATCGAAGAAAACGAGGACGACTTAAAGGGTCAACGATTATCTGTTATCGAGGGCGTAGACGTTTCCAACCTTGAATTTTGAAGCTTTAGATATGAGGGGATATTCTGCGTTCATTGCTACCTTATTCATGGTCATAGGATGCACCGAAAAATAGGAGTTTTTCGAAAAATCATCAAAGGAGTCAGGCCCGAGGAGAAGTCCCAAGGAAAAAAAAGACCAAAGTAAAACCTGAGGTATAGAACGAACGGACAAGGATTCCCTGGAGGTGAGGCGTAAATGCTGCAGTGTAAGGCTGCCCGTAAGAATTTATCTGCGTGGAAAAGAGAACATCATCTTTGAAGAAGGAAATAAGAAAGAAGGAGCAGCCAGGTCATCCATACGAACGGGGCGAACGGACCTAGTCGTGAGGAGCTAAAAGGTACGTCCGTGACTTCGTTCGGAACCCGAACTTGGGTTTTTGGGCTAATCTGCTTTCTGGATCCGTACGCTGTGCGTGTCCGGCTGAAATATAGGCCTGAGGACAAATTAACAGATAAGTACCTGCGGAACCCGTGTCTGTGGCCTGGGTCCTTTCAACCATCTGCATGCGCCCTCAGTTAAGGGGCCATCGGCGGCGTGCATCACTAGGGCAGAAGAAGAAGAAGGAAGTTAAGAGCACTAGTCGAAAGTCCTATCGACGAGGGTACTCATGGTGGCTAAACCGTGGCGAAACCGCATGAAGACTTACCATGGACGACTTCAGCACACACGTAGGGGAGGCAATCAAGGTGAGGCAGTAGGTACGAGTAAGAAGGAACGTTGGCTGGGTGAAGGTTTGTTAGCGTGAGCCAGTTGAGGAGAGGAAAACAGTCCGCAAGAGGATTGGATAGAAGAAAGAGCCCATTTCAGCGATCTAAAGGTAGATAAACCTCCCGATTGAAAAAAGAGAAACGTTGTAATTTGTTTGCTCTCCGGCACCTACGTGTAGTTCGTTAGATTGGTGTCGCGGTGACCGTTGGTAGCAGTAAGGTTTGTCCGAAATGTTGAGGGGCCGTGTGGAACCATGAGTCCTCATTACCGTCCAGTCAATTGTGTGTAGGGTCAGGGTCAGTTTTTTTTTGTGTGTTGTTTTTTTTCATTGAGTTGATTGGTCCCCCAAGTCCAGGGTGAGAAAGGAGAAGAGTGGTCGATCTGCTGAATTGACCGAAGAAACTAGGCAAGAAACCGTATTTTTTAAAGCGGCACCGACAGCAGCGTATCCGTTGCGGGGTCGTCCCGCTCGGACCGCCAGCTAACGGATCAAAGAAGAAAAAAATGCACTTTAAAAAATGCATTTTCTTGCCTAGTTTTTTCGGTTTCCCGATTCTGGTCAATTCGGCAGGTCGGCCACCCTTCTCCTTTCACACCCTAGACTTGGGACCAAACGACGGCGAAGCTAGGCTTCCACATCGTACCCTTTGGAAGGTGTTACGAAGCTTTTAGTTTTCTGTTCAACAGATAAATTTTTCAAGCATGCCCATATGAGGAAGTTTTTAATGATACATTCTTAAATAGTGCGTGAACATTTGCTTCAGCTTTAAATTTATTAAAATTTTATAAATAGTTAGGGAAGTTTTCGCTGAGAAGATAATGTAAGGAATTAAAAAGACGAATCAAGCGGACGGAACGTCAAAGAAAAACAAAGAAAAAACGAGCTGAGCGGCTTGGTTCTGTTTGTGCCTTTATGTTTATGGCGTACAGCCCACTGGGGTGCGGAAGCCTACTTTAAGACATGACAAAGCCTTCTTTTGAAGCTTAAGGCCCCCATACACGGTCCAATTGGTTGTACAGCGAAGTGCGGTTGTACAACCAAAACTATCGATTGTGGGCCGGTCGGCCGATCAAAATACATTGCGCTTATAGGTTTGATGAAAATCTGGTTGTACAGCCAATTTGACCGTGTATGGGGGCCTTTAGGAGCGTTCTTGTCCGATCCCACTTCATATCTTTTTTATAATTGTATGTCATTGAGCCTATTCACACATACTTATGGCATTGTTGAGTAAAACCAGTTTTATTCAACCCCTCGCAAATAACACGGGGCGTAATTATGTTTAGTAAATTTGAAAGCTTTACAGGAACGTTTAAATGTATTGTAGATAAAATTCACTTGTCAGACAAAAACAGAGCTAAATAAAACAAGAGATAGAAGTCAACTGTGGGATATCATATTTTTGGTTGTGCAGCATGGGCCTTAATTTTGATGTTCGTTGATTGTAACTGCCCACCCAGCGGGAAAAATAAGGCTTCAACTTGCGTTCTGTAAGTAATCCTGGTAATCCGTGGAAGCATTACTTTAGGAGACCCACTTCATTTCTTTTTTTACATTGATGTCCTAGAGAGGTAAGGTATATAAGCCAGCTATTTATCTTACCACTGCATTACTGGTAAGGCAAAAATATGCACTGACTTTGCTTACCTCTACATTACTGGGAAGCTGACATAAATATATCATCAACTCTTTCTCGCCAATGCTTTACATAGCAGCAAATCTTTTATGCTCTTTCATTATCTAGAATGTTCACGCTTTGTTGTGGAATAAATAAATATCCTAATTTGGTAATACATAGTTACAAGCAGAGGGCAATTGCTTACTTTCAGCTTACCCTTGCCTTTCTTAAGAAGCAGACGGCAAGTTTGTTGCCTATTGCTTATTTTTGCATTACAGATTACTTTCAAGGAAGGCTTACCCTGTACCTTTCTACCGGAAGCATTACCTAATTTCCCGCTGGGCAGTGGGAAAAATTGGGAGTGATGCACAGGGGAGTGTACTTGGAGCACTCTCAAGGGAGCTTTCTTGGAGTTTTCATAAATTTTATATAAAAAAAAGAAAACGGGCAATTATCTTCATGCCCATAAAATGTGACATTAGCAAACTCAATAGCCCGGCTCTCGTTCGATACGGAGGACAAGCAGCTTTGGAAGTTAATAGAGTTTAGTTGGGGGACTGCTTTGGTAAAGCCACTCTCGGGCTTGGAAAGAAAAAGGCAATTGCAAAAGATAAACAAAATAAAAGCTTTTCGATACCGGATCACATACACACAGGCGTCCATGAATATTTCTTTTTTAAAAAGCTTTTTTATAATGCTCCAACAACGCGTTTTTGGGAGCATAAAAACGTTTGCTTCCTCGCAATGACATGCAATGTTAAAAAGAATATAGAACGGGTATGGCAACGGGAGCACTCTATGCTCTTTTTGGAGCGCTCCAAGATGGCTCTTGGAGCACTCCTTTTTCCCACTGGGTGCTTCGAGGGATTAAATTCGTTACTCTCTCTATTTTTATCCATCGTAAATTCTCCAGCAGTGTCCAAGTAAATGCAATTTAATATTTATTAAATCTCAGAAAATGAAAATTGAAAAATAATTTTTTCCCACAAACTTTCCGAAATTAATCGGTTGCACTTTATGAATCCGCTTCCCGCCATGCCAAATGGAAAAAATCGCATAAAGGATGACTCCAGCATTATTTCATCCGTTTCCTTGCTTAAAAATTAAATTTCAATTTCTCAGAATGGTTTTCAATTGGGTACGTAATGAAATTGCCTTCAAGTGGTATATGAACGAAGAAGGTAAAATGCCGGTGAATCCTTTCGTTCGACTTGGTGAGTTTTGAATTCTGAGGTAAGGCAGTGATTCACCGAAATTCCAGGGTAGTTATGCTTCGAGAAATGCTCTTCAAACCGCCCCTAGGGTTGATATTACCAAGGATTCCGGCAATATACCGGCTACAAGCACCTGGGACACAGGGCAATAAGGAATCATATTAAATTTGCAATAGAAGACGATTGTGAAGTAGCTCAACTGCAAATTTCCTTCGTGCTTGGCTTTTACTCACCATGGCAAAATCGAGGGAGGGAAAAATTGCGGAATGCTCCTCAAACGGAAGTAATTCGACATAATTGCATTCGGGGGAAGTTTTGGAGCAGCATTACATTTTAATCTCGAAACAAGCACCGATGGAACCGCAGCTCCGCCGCTCCACTGAAATGTGTGTGCTTAAAGTTCTCCCGTCAGTTCCACACTCAATGCAAAATCCGTTCAATTCTTTTTTAATCGTGAATTTAATCCAGAGAAATTTGCATTTTAGAACCGCGCCGCATACTCAGGATTTATGCGATTACGACAAACATTAATCCTCTTGAGATTAAACGAGCACCTGTTTAGGGCGATATTTACGTCAAAATCGTTCCGTAATTATGGAAGCGGCTGGTTCCCATGGCTTAATACTTGCCATAATAATTATTACAATGCAGTTTCAGAGCTTTCATATCTAAGTCTGAGCTCATAAATCGTTTTCGGTGCAAATTAGATAAAGCCGGCTTCAGAATGAGCAAATTTACATATATGCAAAGCAGCTAACGCCCGCTATAGGTGACTATGGGCCGTAATGCTGCCGCATGCATTTGTTATTTGCCTGTGAATCTGAATCGATAATTTCCAGAATAAATTTACTGGCAATTGCAAGCTGGCACTCGGCTCGAAGACAGCTTCTGTGGGATGCTATTGCCATGTTCTGTAATAAGATTACATGCATATTTAGGGCCGCCACTTTATATGCACTTTTTTCCTTCAATTGGCATAATTCTAGTTCTTTGCCTATTTATGAGAGAGAGAGTTTCCACAAATCAAGTTTCTTTTAAATGCATACTGATTTTGCTGTAGAAAGAGAGATGTGACTAGCGTACAGTAGTGCTAGGAGGAAAGGTCTTGAAGATCGGGCATGCGATAGACCTACATATTTATAGTAAAACGCGGAGATAGAGGACTGCAGTTGATCCGACCTAAAAAGAGAAAGCCCAACTAACACCACCTAACTTAGAGCAGGGTTGTGGAGCTCCTCGGATTTAAAGAAGCGAGGAGAAGGTAAGAGTCAAGCCGAGAATGGAAGAGGCCGTATTGGGGAGCGAACTCTAACTCTTACACACAAGCGGAAAAAGCAGTGATGTCTGCGCAGTGCTTGCACCCGTTCATCATCGATTGACGGCCTTGGTAGCTTAGTGGTTAAGGGGTTAGCTTAGAGGTCCAAGGTTCGCTTCCATTCCGAGGTATGATCCTTCACTTTTCCCATTTAGAAAATATACTCTCTTTACAACAATTTCTTTCATAAATCTCCTTCCATCTTCACCTACAAGCACGACAAGAAAAGGCGTCACTTTATATTCAATTGTCGAAGTTAGCGTTCTGTCGTTGGTAGCTCCGTCATTCTTGCCGACTATGTAGTGCTTGCTGTTCGACAATGCTTTTGTAGTGGCCAAAGTGTTCATGCTATGACTCTGTTCGTACTATGACTCATTTTGTAACTGTCGGGTAATTTTATGCCGGAGTTCGAAAGAAGGAATCTGCCTCAAACGGCCAGAAGGACCATCATTACAAAAAGAAGAGAGGGACTTAAAGAAGAAGTGGCTGAGACGGTTCAACGGCTAGGAGAGCATCGCGAAAGCTAGACATCCACTGCACCTGAAGTCGGCACGACTTGCGTTGTGCAAGCTATCTCGCCAGATGAGGTAGGATTCGTAGCGCAGGGATGCCGAGAAGAGTGACAGTGAAACTGAAAAAGAAAACTCGTGCCTATGAAAATAAAACACTAAAAAGGACGATAATGAGGTACAGAAACCGTCCAGGGCCATGCTAGGTCTGGTAAATCCAAAACTGTGCCCGGAAAAGTTTCAACTATAGAACAAGCCACGCACAACCCTTTTCTGATCATGACCAAAACCCTGCCCGAGCAAGTCAACCTACCGAGCAACCTACCAAGACGATAGCTTTGACGCACTTCTAGCGGCTCTCGAATCTCGGTTCTCCAAGAAAATTGATAAAATTTTCACTGCCTTCAATAAGACCGAGAAACGTATTAACGACTTTTGTAATTCCACTAAAATCCTCCAAGATCACCTCAACTCCATCGAACTTCGGCTAACGGAGGGGATCAAGTTCATCTCGGACGAAAAAACAAAACAGCTGGTTATCATAAGCAACAACATCCTGGCTCTGCAGGCGAAGGTCGTGGTTTTAGAAAAAAACAGCATCAACATGTCACACTGACGACTTTCAGATAATCAGCTCCCAGCTGGCTGATAATGCAACTCAAATGGACAATATGCAGCGGGATCAAAAGCTAAGTGAGGTCATCATTCGCGGACTCCCTATCAAGCCTGATGAGTTTCTTATAAATATTGTTGTAGACTTGGCATCGAAAATCAACCACCAACTGTCCACCTTTGCTGATGCCTTTCGGCTGCGATCTCAATCTGGCAAACAAAGTGGACCTATAATAGTCAATTTTTCTGTTCAGCGTGAAGCAAAGGCCTTCATGTTCGCCTTAAAGGAAAGCAAGATACTGAAATCTCCGCTTTGTGAGCTGGATGGTTTCATGGCCAATTCTACAGTCTACGTGAATGAAAGCCTTTCGTCTATAAACAACATATTATTACGAGAGGCTTTAAAACGGCGAAGACAGGGACAGCTACAGTCTGTCTCCACCAGGGATAGCCTTGTTATAATAAAATAGAAAAAGTAGGCCATTGTGTGCTGCAGGACATTTCTCAATTGTGACGCCCATCGATCGAGACATTGGATCCACGCAGTGCCAGCGTCTAAGAGAGTAATTTGAATATCTTACGGGCAGACCGTCTTGAAATGCAAATACCATACATCTATCTATTTGCTTGCACTCTAGTTCTCTCAAACTGAAAATCTAATTTTTCTCTCTTTTTTCTTTTTGCTCTCTATATAATAATTTGTTTTTATCTTTTTTATTATTCTTTAAATAATAATAATAATAATTTTCGATATTTTGTTTTATTTGATTTTTTAAGAACAGCCAATTTCTTGTTAATTAAGGTAAAAATTCGACTTCTCCAAATGCCACCCCGACAGGCATGAAGGGAATAGTTCAAACGAAGCACGGTACACTCACACTTTTTTATACTAAAGGAAGCAAAATTGGAACTTAAAAAAATCAAGAATGTCATCAGTAGGGCGGTTCTCGTTCGATTACGCAGGTCAAGCATCATTGGACGTGGTTAGTACTTAGTTGGGGGACCGATTGGTACAACGACACTCACGTTTGGAAGGGTCGATTACAACTACATTCAAATCTCTAACAGAGGCATTAATACCTCTGAAGGGTGCATTTCCATGACTGTAGCGGAAGAATACATACTCCATCTGACAGGCGCATTTCTTCACTTGGCGTGCTTTCAGCACGAAGCTACATGTGAAGTTATTTGTTATCTGTCGCAGCCGAAAATCGAGTAATACATATGGTAAAGCAGCTCGCAGAAATGTAAAAAAAGTATTCATCTATTCTCAGGCAATGAAATACTATTGAACGAGTACTCATCAAGTACTCTCCATCGATTCTGTATCCATAGTGCCAATAGGATACCCAGTAGAACGGTTGTCGTTCGATTGCGTAGGTCAAGCAGCATGATCGTGGTTAGTAGTTAGCTAGGGGACTGCCTGGTAAAACAATACATACGATTGGAATGATTTATGACGATACGGATGCATTTACAAATGTTCATGCCTGAGATTTCCGTGCCTGTGGCAAGAGCGTGTAAGCCTGTGGTGGGAGCGTGCATACTTTTTTACATGCCTCTTTGTTCGCTATGCGTGCGCGTGCATACTGGGGAGAAAATTAACCAACTAAATTATTTTTAATCGGGCGGAACGCGCTTTGTAACTCATTATTGTGTTCTATACCATCCAAAGCATTTATGACTCACAGGTAAGAAGTAATCGAGAAATTAATCCTTCCTGGATGGCAAGTGGTCGACAGGAGGTGCCAGTGAAGGAGGACATAGGTTATAGGCATGCGATGCGTCCTCCACCGACATTTTTCGAGACTCTCCAAATTTCTGGTGAAATTCCCAGAGTGACGAATGCCGCAGGGTATGGCATGCCTGAAAACGAGAAAGTAACAGAAATCGTAATCGTCCAGATTTTGATGATCTCGTTAAGATTTCAAGAAAGCGAGAGCAAGGCGATCGCTGGTAGTAAGGTCTGGCACTGAATAAGGTTGCGTAGCGAAGCAGACTGTATAACATAGTTATGTCAGGGGCCCTATGGTACATGGGTGTGATGATCGGTCGGAGGCTATGGGTAATACCTTCACTGTTTTCTGCACAATGAATCACCGCTGAGCTGGGCATGCCAAAGTGTATAGGAGGACGTAGAGCATGCCTTCTTTGTTGCGCAAGATTCGCCGAATGCAGGGAGGAGCTGAAACCCCACGAGAGTTAGCAGCTAGATAAAAGCTGATCCATCTTCGCGAAGTAATGCTAAAAAGCCAGCTCTGCGGAGAGAGTGAAAGACCAGAAGGGGCTTTTGGCTGGTAAGCAAGGTACTTGTTAAGGTACAAGTTAAGAAGGTACTTTTCATCTCCGTAGGAAAAAAGATACCAGGTAATCAATGGTAACGAAATGGTAACGCTATTCCTGGTCAGAAGGGAGTACTGGAATATTTTTTTATGAGTGAGCCTAGTTTCATCATTGTGCGGATGTTTCTTCCTTCAGTCTTGTTTCGTGCCGCGCTGTCCGCTCTGTTTCAAGGCTGTGCTTGCTTGTGCTTGTGCATTCGATAGACACTACATATTGTGATTAGTAGTGATTAGTTTGCACCAATAGTTCGCCTTTTATATCCGTCGGAATAGATCCAGGTCCACTTATAGCGACAGATTCTATTCACTTTTAAATGTATACACTGCCCTACTTTCATGACGTGGACGTAGGGCTTAGATCTTGGGGCCTTACACAAAAGATTACCTTAAAAGTAACTAAATATCAAAACCTTCCTTTTTAGTCTCACCACTGAAACTGGAATAAAAAAAATGTCCTTCGTTACAAACAATGGAAAAAGGTTAATCTAATTACTTCAGCCAGACAAAACGGAAAATGAATGAATTCAGCATTTGGTAAATAACTGGTCCCCAATATCCTTGTATACACACAGAGACCTTCTTAGCTATTTAAACCACTCATTACCGACATTAAATGCTCACCGAAGGACCCATAATGTCACTATTAAATACAAATGGACTGAAAACGTTTATTTGTAGGCAATTATCGGAATTTACTTCATTTAAGGATCCTAATCAACAAGGACGAAATTCTCTACAAATTCCGGCTAAGAGCAGTGTAAATAAAAATAAATAGAAAAAATAGATCCCATTCTCCGTTTTCTGTTATTTACTGCCTGATTCTTATTCTTGATTAAGCACACCTGAAAATCAAGTTGCTAGCAGTGCAACGGGTACATAGTTCTAAAGGTAAAAGTGTCCTTTCCCCTTCACGCGAAGGTGAATATATTAACTCGTTTTTACCTTAAATACGCCGTTCTTTTTTTTTTTTTCTTCAAACTAAAAATTAAACTAAAACAACTTCGCTCAGCTGTTACTTTCCTTGAAGGATCTATAAACGTCGGGGTGAAGAAAGGGCGTCCTTTTAATTCATGATGCACACAATTTTTCATAGGGTAACCCAAGTGGCGCTCGATGCATTATTTATGGGAACAGGTCCTGGACAAACTTGCACTTGTGGCACTGGTGACATGTTTCCATTAAATTTGCATAGCGGGGAAAATTACCAGAACGAGAGAAGATGGTGTACAATGTGGAAGCATTTTCATAAATGTCTGAGCACTTGTTTCGAGAGCAGTTTTATAATAATTTTACTGGCAGAAAGTTGTTCGATTTCTGTATAGGTTGTCGATTTGTCCTTTCAGTTTTTTTTGGGCGATCGATAGCAGAAAATTTAAGGAGACAAGCCGTCAGTAAGGAGGAATTAAACCTTTAAGCTGAATAGTCTTATTTGGAAATATTGGGGAAGTTCAATAGATGTAAGTAAAACTTGAAGTGCAATCTCTGGACGTGATCAGTTTTACACAAAAGGATTAGCATTAAGTATAGCCTTTATTTTAATAATTTAACATTTCCGTCCATATTACTTTGGTAATTCTAGTCTGCATGCAGTTTACGTTGGACGACGACGTACGAATGTTCCGAGATGCCAACTCCGAATAGTATCGCTAAATTGTGGGTATGCTCCGAGAGCAATTTACAAAGCAGAAGAGTGAGCCCTAGTAAGACGAAGCTTGTCCTGGACGACAGTGGCAGGAGTGATGAATACAAGTGGAAGACTGGAAGCAAGTATGCAGGATAACCAATTCGTCAAATTGTTTACCCCTAAGAACTTATCGAAATACCCTAGTATCTCCTAAAATCATTGTTAAAGGCAGCGTACTCGGAGTGTTATGCCTCCTGAAACAAGATAATCCTGCTAACTAACCGGCAAAGGCCGTGCAGGAAGTACCAGACTACCAGGTGAGCAAAGAGGTGCTAGATGAATACCAGCCTAAGAGGGAAAATGGTACCCTGGTTTTAACTGGCTAAGCCGGAGGGATGCCTATTAGGGCTACCATACACTGTCCATCACTCAGTCCCAGGGGCATCGGGACCCTAAAAATTTCATGTACCTACACCCAGGGGCGGCGCTTTCATAGGTGAAAATGGTGCACTTGCACCGAGCGCAATTTCAGAAATTAAGATTTAAACAAAATTTAAAACTTGAAAAAGTGTTCCCGTGCCTTCAATGTCATAAATTACGGGAAATTTCCCTTCTCTGCCTTTTTCCATTGTCTTCTACAAGGTGTGGCCAATCCAATTCCATTTAGTTTGTTTGCCTGATTTCGTCGTCGATCCTTTCTTGGCTGGCACGGTGCCATATTTCTTGATTTGTAATTCGTGTTAGGTGTACTTTTATAGACCCTTAATTCGACGAGAAAAACCTGGATCGGCTCTGTTCTAAAATTGTTTAAAGTGCCTTCTATGCCCAGTGAGCCGCTTAAGTGGCTTGTTTTTTTCTATGCAAGATTCTACTGTAGAAAGTAATATATGCAATGCAGTGACCACCTATTATCCTTGTAGGCCTGCAGCGAGTCCCCAAAAAGTGCTCTAGAAATGAAAAAAGTGATGGAAATGAGATAACCGGTTGAGACTAATTGCAATCGATAGAGGATGGAAAAATGCATCTACAGTTGATTTTGACCGAAGTTTGGACATGGCCAACATACAAAAAAATCATGAAAATACCTTTTTTTCGTAAGTGCGGTTTGAACGAAATTTTCACTTTATCTCGCCATATCTCAGTTGATATTGCAGATATCAATTTCAAATTTGAACATAGTCTAGTTTGACTAATTCCCTAAATATAAAACTTTAACCGAACTGGTTACATCATTTAAAAACAAACTGGCGAATGTTTAAAAAATTTCCAACAGATTCGTGAGACTTATTTTTCTAATCAAAAAGTTGTGTTATAGATTTTTGAAATTCGCTTTTTTGGCTAAACTACATTGTAGCCAAATACTTAAGGCAGTTTTCTGTAAATTTTCAGATCAAAATGTCCTCCGGTTCAAAAGTTACATTAACATTTGTTGACACTCGACATTGTAACCGTTGCAAAGTACACGAGTACCAAAACTACATATAATTTTTTATCGTTAAAATAGAACAAAATTATATGCGTAATTGATCTGCAAATCGGATGGGTTCGGATATTCGCAAGTTTTAGGTATTTTATCGATATCTACCCTGATTTTTTCGACAGCGTGGTATAAAATTACTGAATCGTTTGTAGCATCAATTTTAATATCACTTATATGCTGTGATTGCATTTGGCGGTTTTTTTCTCTTGTCAGTAATTCGTAGATGGTCCAATTTGTCGAACAAATAATGCCAGGACACCCATTTTTTGAGTAAAATATAACACCATCTGAAGCAGTTTCCAAAAGAATTAATTTCACTTCATGGGGGAGTATTTCTTGCGGTCAGGTAAAAAAACTATTTCTCCGTTCTGCAAGGAGCTTTCATTCTTTTTCCATATCTCGGTGGCAGCCATTTTCCACAAATAACGTTTTTTCGTCTCACTTTTGTTTGAGATTTCAGCATTCTTCGCTTCGTTACAAAATGTCGCGTAACACGACTTGTGATACTTGGATACCTCTAATAAATTCGGGGTTTTTGCTAGTACATCGCAGACATTTTTAGTCACCTTGTTGCTTTGTAAAATATTTGGAATGGCCTTGATGTTACTGCTGATAAGTTTTTACCATGATTACATATAAAACACAAATTCTCATAAAGTCAAAGATCCCGTGCTTCGTATACATTTCTGTGAGTTACCATTCAAAACTTTCCGAGTCCCCGCCTTTTTATTGTATATACTTCTACAATCATTATGAAATTTGATTTGATTCAAAGAGTTGCTATCACGGCAGCAAATAAATTTCTTGAAATACCATCATTATTTTTGTTAGTAGACTCAAGAAGAGTATCGATTCCTTTTTTGCTTACTTGTGCAGCAATGACAAAAAAAACACTTCACTTCCTTGCCATTAATAGACATTTTGAGATCTGTATAGAAATAAATATAATGAATTTAAATTAAATGAATTACCCAATAGGGAAATATAATCACACCTTAGGGCCGTTTTCACAATCTCCGGTTAAACTGTCAGTAAACTTCCAGTTTCTAAACTGATAGTTAATTTAACTGTGACCGTAAAGTGCCAGTAAAAAAATTTTATTTTCACCAACTATGAGTTGACAAACTTGAAGTTAAAGTAAAAATGTACTAGTTTTCTTATATTTACAGTACATCAAATGTCAAAAGTGTTCCTTTTCATTAAAATACACTTGTAAAGTGCAAAAATATCAAGGCCAATGTGATACTTTCAGTTAAATTAGTTAACCAGGATAAATTCTCCGGTTAAATTAACCTCCAGTTGTAAATTAACTGACAGATTCACTCTAACTAGAGATTGTGAAACGGAATTTTTAACTAACTGCTGGTTATTGTTGCAGTTAAAGTTTAACCGGAGATTGTGAAAACGGCCCTTAATCGGATAAAAATTTATGATGAAAATCAAACACTTATATGTAACTTTTTAACAAAAAAATTAACTAGCAGGAAATATTTCAAATCCGAACGTTTGTTGCGGACGAAGTCGAGTGTCAACAAATGTTAATGTAACTTTTGAACCGGAGGACATTTTGATCTGAAAATTTACAGAAAACTGCCTTAAGTATTTGGATACAATGTAGTTTAGCCAAAAAAGCGAATTTCAAAAATCTATAACACAACTTTTTGATTAGAAAAATAAGTCTCACGAATCTGTTGGAAATTTTTTAAACATTCGCCATTTTGTTTTTAAATGATGTAACCAGTTCGGTTAAAGTTTTATATTTAGGGAATTAGTCAAACTAGACTATGTTCAAATTTGAAATTGATACCTGCAATATCAACTGAGATATGGCGAGATAAAGTGAAAATTTCGTTCAAACCGCACTTACGAAAAAGAGGTAGGTATTTTCATGATTTTTTTGTATGTTGGCCATGTCCAAACTTCGGTCAAAATCAACTGTAGATGCATTTTTCCATCCTCTATCGATTGCAATTAGTCTCAACCGGTTATCTCATTTCCATCACTTCGAGCGAAAAAATGGGATGCGCTGCAGGCCTATTGGAAATATGAAGGCTTGGAGAACGACATAGATCTCTCTATAATGGAGATTCGAGTGTAAAGTATTATAGATTTTCGGAGCGCAGGACTGTGCTGGAGGTTGTAAGGGAAGTGCAACTAACACCGAAAGGATCCTGGAACATGTAACAGCATTAGCGGAAGAGCTAAAGCGTAAGCAAACGCAGCACGAAAGCAAGATCGCGCAGCAAATCCTGATTGGACAAAGGCAGGGGCGGCGGTTTTATAGGTGCAATTGGTGTATTTACACCGGGCGCAATTGGACGGGGCGCAATTTCAGAAAAAAAGTGAAAAAGATTACCCGTGCCTTCATTTTCATACATAGATTAAAGGAACTCTAAAGAGTATTTGTCGCAAGTGGGGGCGCAATATGGCATACTGCACCGGGCGCAAAAATGCCCAACGCCGACTCTGCCTACCCCCGGACGGCGCACAGTGGGGCAAAATGCCAAAAAGCTGGCCAAAAGTCGAAAAATCGAAGTTCGATTTTCGAAATTTTTGCCTGATAAATATCAAGTAGGAGACCCCTGCCACACATTAAACCGGTTTATGGCGGTCAGGTGTCCTTTTTCTCTTCGCAGGATCCGTTCAAAAGTGACCGTTGCAGCAAGTGTTTGTGTAAATTTTTAAGCCCTTGACGAAGCTGCTATTTGTTATGCGCATTATTCTACCGTGTGAAAAGTTATTAAATTAAAAAAATATGGACTCGGATCCTCAAGATATGTAGAAAACATTTCTATAAGCAATATTGTCTATTTTCATATCTGTATACATTAATTAATTAATGAAAGACAGTAAAATTTTATTATTTTTGCTAGACAATCTTTTGTTAAAGAAGCCCTACAAAAAAGTCTCGCTAGGTCCCGCGTTAAAATTTTTTTTAAAATGTTCCTTAAACATTTCTACACAAAATACAAACAACAAAAATTGAGACTTTTTGCGATCTTTTAGTCGGTGGATGTTTTTATTTAAAAAATGCATCATATTATGGGTTATTCCCACCATATTTGTGTATAAATAACCTTTTAATGGATTCATATTACATATGTCATGTATGTATTATATAATATATTTATATGAATATTGTTTTTATAAACTACTGTATAAAATTTTTCGGAATGTTCTGTATATTTGTTGAGTTCGGAAACAGTGCAGGTAAATTAAGTCGAAAAGAGCGAAATATCGGATATGATTGGGTACAGGCTAAAATGAATGTGGCAGAGACCTTATTTTTGGGGTTTTTGTAAGGGGTTATAAAGCCTACCGATTTTCTACCCTTCATATATGGGGTTTTATGGTTAAAATATCAGTTTTTTGTTATGTGTTATCATAAAATAGTGTTTACAAAATTTGCATATTATACTATTATTTGCAAAAAAATGTTCTGAATTTTCCCGTACGAATTGCCATTCATGAGATATCGCCGTTTGAAAGATTTAAAATACTCATATCAATTCATTTGCGACTTGTAAAGTTCATCAGACGTTCAATAAATCCTTTGTTGGATTACATGGTTAATATTTACAGGAGTGATTTCCTTACAAGTTTTTATTTAAAATTTTATATTTTTTATTAAAAAAAAGGTCCCTAAATTCGAAATCAGCGACCCCCCGTATACCAGGTTTTGTAGCAATTGAAGGATGTTTCACTACTTTTAGTGGCCACTTTAAAGCCGCCATCTTGTTTATGGAAAAATGGATACTAAATTCGTGATCACCGACCCCCAAAACCCCCGTATACCAAATTTCAAATTAATTGGTTAATGTTCAAGACTTTTGGCCAGCTTTTCGGCCTTTTGTCCCACTGTGCGGCGTCTTGGTCGCTAGCGATGAAAACTAAATATATTGTACTAGAGCTACATATTAAGAATTTATAACTGTAACGACCAGTATTCAAAAATGGGTTTGCCCCATACAGCGCTTGGGTTCCATATGGCAAATGAGGGGCATGCCGAAAGAGGGTCTTCCTTTAGCTTCTTCATGAGCACCATAAAAAAATCAGCAATACTGAAGTGAGGAAGGCCCTATCAGTTTCTTATAAGAGCTCTATTACCTCATTACAAATCAAATGGGGCAATCCCAACATCTGCCTTACTTCTTAAAAAAGCTTTAATTTTAGTCATACAAAGCTTTAGTTTTTATTGTTGCATTGCTTCATATTTCCTGCAATTATGTTGGTGACTTTGCAGACCCAAAGGGAAATAGAAGCATTCACTGATGCATGAAGCTATGCTTGGGCTGCTTAGAAGTGCTTCTCTTCTGTATCCCTGTCAGTATCTTTTTAGCATTGCATGTCATTAGGAAGAAGCAGTTGTTCAATTTTCTTTTAATTAGCTTCCTAGGAATCAATTACACAATTTATTATGAAATCACAATTAGTTTATGTACATAGATAAACTGACTTCTTTCACTGAGCGGACAACTTTAAATGGACATTTTTCCACAAAGGAAAACGTTACGAATCGAAATTTAGAGAATTTGACAAAGTTGACAATAACTTATTTGTGGGCATATGCACAGAAGCATTTCCAATTTGATTGCAGAGGAAACTGCTTCCACCATTCCCGCTGGGGAGTGTCATTTAACATAATCAATATATCCGTTCGGGTTCAATTACAGAGGTCAAGTAGCATTTGAGGTAATTAGTACTCAGTTCGGACCGCATTGGTAAAGCGTTTAAAAAATATAAAGCTTTCGATACCGTCGTAAGATCCTGCAGCAATGGATTTTTTTCAAGGGACCAAATAGGACAGGCAAGACGTGAGATGCCTCGTGAGGGACTTATAGGAGAATCCACACAGTGTCTACATGATCCAGTATAGCCCTATCTGCACCCCTCCAATGCTAATCGAGCAAAACCCTATAAACAAAGAATTGAAAATCATATAACTAAACATACAGCTCGTAAATAAATTGACCGAATAACTTTTACATTTTAACTGTTAGCTCCCCACCCATAATGATTAC
Organism: Thereva unica; assembly: GCA_949987705.1. NCBI lineage: Eukaryota > Metazoa > Arthropoda > Insecta > Diptera > Therevidae > Thereva > Thereva unica. Next base: position 23,437 of record CATLJY010000897.1, on the reverse strand, counting down.
TTATACTCCACCGCCCCTGCTCGGTCCTCAATTCAAACAGGTTTTTGTATAATGTAGGTATTACGCTAAATATTAGTCTTTCTGCCTCTTCTCCAGGTAACGAATGTGATGTACAATAAAAATGAATGAAAAGGGGAATTTCTTATAGTTTTCAGGGACATCGAGAAAGATGTTATAATTTTACTAGTGTGATCGATGGGAGAGTCTGACAATATTTCTGACGCAAAAGTGAGGAAACAAACACTTCCTTGCAACCTATTGTCTAAAAAACCGGTTTGTGTTTCGGGGTGATAACAGAAATGATGCTAGTAACCTTCCAAATGTAATATTAGTTTTAGCATTGGTACTAAATTATGAACAAACATGTAACTATGTGCTTTTTGTATTAAATTTAAACTAGTATTTTAAATTACTAACCCATCATAACTCCGTCTTATCCGCAACAGTTCGCCTTCAGATGGTTATTATGTTGTGCGAGTTGGCGTTTAGTTGTTTACAGTTTTTGGGTCATTTCACACGACTTTCTTGCGGATTCCAGTCAATACTCTGTTTGGCTAGATTCTCATTTTCGCGTTGCAACCTGTGTTCACCCAAAACTGAGGTAAGCAGCCACTTTCAAGACTTTGAGTTTCGGCATCCTCGGCCAGAATGCAGTCACAAATTGCTCCTCCGTCAATTTGCATTTGCCGTCATTTGTCTGCACTATGTGAGTGTTCTTGCGAGTCCTCTTCTTCTTTTGGGGTCCTTGCTACCCTGGAGAATCCTCTGACAGCTACCGTTTAGACTGTGCTGTTGATGGGTCCGTCATGCGACTGTGCACCACAGTAAGTATGTGGGATCGGGGTGGGCTCTTAAGGCCTCCCAGGCTTCCGACCGCCGGCCGTTCTGAATGCGGCTTTTGCGACAGTGGGGCTCCCAAGTCTATTCCGATCTGCCCTGCCTTGGCTCTGTTCTACCTAGCGGTGCCAGATAATTTTTTCTTACTAGGTTGAACGATTACACCAACAACCATGCCAGGTAGTTCTTCAACACTTTTGCCGCCACATGCCAGGGGCACTGTTGTTGAATGGGAACCGAAGCTTTTGTACTGGACGAGGTACCTCTGAGCAATTCCCTCTTCAGCTCTGAGCTGATTCATTTGACATCAAGCCCACTACTTCTTTCTTCGTCACGTTCTTTGAGGTTATATCTCATTGTTCCATAAAAGTCCCTCGAGTATGGCAGGATAGGGAAGGTTCATCCTGACAGAGCCTGCGTACGCCCGTTACCTGAATCGACTTACATACGGACTGAGTTGAGGAGAGTTTGTGGAGAAAAGGTGAATTTTTTTAGTCTACACGTATCTTTCTACATTTCTAAGATATATACAGAATGAACGCGATTTAACTCCAAAAATAGTCTAGCAAATCCTATTTTCGGTTTTCCGTTCCTTTGTATGAAAACTTGCTTTAGTATAGTGTTCAGCTGTCCCTCCGATATCCTTTTCCTATTTATTGTCGCGTGATACCTTTCCATTGTAAACTTTTGTCACGGTTTAAGCTATTTTGAATAAAAATCACTTTTGCAGCAAATCGTTGTGGAGGTGTTGTTTCCCTTAAGTTTTCGTGTTAGTTAGTGATAGAGTCTTTTGTTAAATTGAAATTGTTCTCCAAGTAAGTTGACAAGGAACAAATGCACAGCCCAAGAAGCAAGGACATACTCGGGTCGGGCACCTGTATTATATTAACACGAATGTAAATTAAAAAGTTATACTATAGTAGGAGGAAGGAAATGTGGATTGCGTGCGAGCACAAATTTGCATGCGAACAAGTGCAGCTCCGGGTGTTGTTCTGTATTTCAATGCTGGCAATAAATTTTGTAAATAGTTCTGATTTAATACCATTCATGGAATAGGGGACACTTAGTAGAAATTAGGTGTGGGTGATAAGATTGATACCTTTTGAACGATTAAAGCAGGCGATGTCTGCTTCAAGCTTGGCTATTGTTCTGTGTTCGTGGAATGGTTGAAGAAAGAAGGTTCCTTTTTAAATAATCGATGGTATCCTTTCATCATAATATTCGTGTATTTTTTACAAAAAAAAAATTTTCAACCCATTCAATGTGTATTGAAAAGTTCGTTTTTTTTTTTGGAAAAATTCAAGTATATCCAAATGTGTGAAAAACGAGAGAAATATCCTTATGCACAGCCATCGGAAGAATGTCGGGCTTATCCTTTCACACCTCCTCGTGTCCCGACATCCGGTTGTCTAATGATAAAGGTCATAAATCATCTTATCGCGAGTGCAAAATGAAGGCAGAGAACGAAAGCGAAAAGGATAAAGTGCTTTATGACGCCTCATCGTCGCCTGCCCATAAACATCCTGGAAACTGTGGTAAAAAGATGACGTGAGAAACGTAAGGCAAAAAATATCCTGCTCCAGGCTGCTCGTGGCTGTGGCTCCACGTGTTAAATCACTCGTGTAATTCAAATTGCATCTGTTAAACGACGCTCCAGCAGGATGCCACAGGATTACTTAAAAAGGTCGGGAAAGGACTCCTATTCAAATTCGATTACGGCCGATTTGAAGGCGCTCCTTCGAGTGTGAGTGCACAATTGTTTTTTTTTTTCTGTGTTTTTTTTTTGTGGGTGTTGAAATTGGAAATCACGGTGTAAAATGATTTCTATTTTGTTGCTATAGAAGCTCAGTCAGCCCCATTATAGTTAATGTTGCCAGAGCTCTACTGTGTGAATGCTGCTCATTAGTAAAGAGAGGCGTGCAATCAGGGCGGAGCCGATTCATTAATTATTGACCTGCAGTAAAAGCAAGGTAAACAGATTTCTTAGCCTTTCCGTTCCCAATCTGTGCAAAAGGTATAGCCCTCTTCGCATTGAGTTGAGTTTCAGCCAATACCTTATACTACCTAAACCATAACAAGTTGAAGGAAGTGGATTAATTAATGCCAAAAGCTGGAATGTTCGCCTGAAAAAGGCTTTCATTAACTTTAGCTAAAGGTTGAGGTTATGTTAATAATTAAAACTATAGATCAGAGTTTTGTACTCCATTCAGGGCCAGTCATCGGGTAATTTTCCTACAGACATAAACACAGCCCTGCACCCCCCGCCAAGCAGCTCTGCTTTTAGCCTCGCATTCAAAAATACCCACCCCTACAATTCTACGTAGTAAGTCGAAAATTTGCAGATCTAAGAAATTTATTCCGGCCTCGGGGGTTGATATGTTGCTCATCAAAAATTAATTTTTAATCTGAGCCTGTCTGCACTGGAGGTGTTTAAGAATTAGATGTTTGAATTGGATTAAATTCGTTTTCCTAAGCTACAAGATAAATTTACACTCGAATCCGGGCAGCTCTGATTTTTTTTGATTCAAATAATGTGTGAGCAATAGATTTATCCATCTTAGCCTCGACTGCGTTTTTCTGTTTTTCTGAGCAAGCAGAAGCGCTGTTGGATTGAGGTTAAATCTGTTTCCATTTATAAGACACGTACCGAATAGAGCTGAGTTCCTTGCGCTGGTGGTATCCTTTCAATTTCAACCAGAAGAGATAAATTCACGTTTCGACATGGGGTGGATTATTTTCTTTAATGAAGGTTTATTGCCTTCTAGCCACAGCGGGACATCGATTTACTTTAATGCTGTCCATTTTGATTAAAACTCTTGGTTTAATATTAGAAAATCTTTCAGTCTACAGCAGTCGTTGGTGACACTTTGGAGGTTTTTTCTGGCATTTTTATTTACAGATTTTAACGAAGGACGCTAATTTATAACTAATGAATAACTAAAAATAGAGAGTGAAGTTGAAATTAAGGGCATCCACCTGGATATTTCCACGAATTTCGGATTTTTCATATTCAACAAATCGATATTCAGCACTCGGATAAAGTTTCTACCGGCTCGAACTGAAGTTAATATGCCAATTTTTAACCACTAAAATTTCTACATTTCCACGTCTGAAGAGTAATCCCATCGGAAATACAGAGTAATAATAATAATAATAACTAGTTGGGATGTGGGTTCGACCCTTTCGGTCCACACGATCAACTTCCCAGTATGATGGATGTTGAATATTATGATTGGATATTTTAATAATAAATGAACAATAGGCAATTGTAGAATATATGTATAATACCGAGAATTTGTCACAATTGTTTATCAATATTTTCGCTAAAATGTCAAACTAAATGTGCGCACTTACAAGATTAGGATGAAGAAAATGTATATAAAATTGATGTATTAATGTTTTTCGGAACCCCAATGAAGTCGATATAGTTTTTAGTTCGCGCGGTATCGTGCAGGTACAAAAATCACTTAAGTCATTTAAACCAAAAAACCGCTCAACCGAATATTATAAAAATCTTTTCAGATTATATTGTCGCTAATACGCTTCGAACGGCACCTCAAGTAAGTCAATATCTTTCGTGGTTCGGGCGATATCGTGCAGGTACAAAAATCACTTACGTCGCTTAAACAAAAAAACGGCTCGACCGAATTTCATGAAAATCTTTTCAGATCATATTTCGGTTAATACGCTTCGAACGACACCTCAACGATGTCGATATCAGTTTTGGTTCGCGCGATATCGTGCAGGAAAAAATGACCACATCCGTACGCACATACACACACACACATACTTAGTCCCAATTTTTTGCTTAAAATGCTCCTGGGAGCTTGAAAGATGAAAATACGTTGAAATTTTCGATTTCGATTTTCGGACCGATTACAATAACTTCCTATACTGGGAAGTTAATAATAATTTATTTAACATTGTACAAAAGAACAATTCTTACAACCGTACAAACAAAATATTAATTGGGTGTCTGAGACAAAATGAATATAACATACTACAAACTAAAAAACAAATAATATTAACAAAATACAAAAAATAATGTTTAAAAAAAAAAGTAAAAAAACGAAGAAAAATGAAAAGAAGTTACAAGATGAAGTTTGAAAAATAATATTAACAAAATATAAAAAATAATGTTTTAATAATAAAAAAAAAAAATGGCAAGAAAAGAAGATAAATGAAAAGAAGATTCAAAAAGTGAGCGACCCTACAAATTGACCAGACCTGAAACCAGATTGCCATATAGAGAGAAGACTACTTTGATTTAGATAGTACATGAGCTGCTTAGCAATAATTTTTTCAAAAACTTTAGAAAGGAAACATAGAAGACTGATTGGACGGAAGTCAGATGGTTGCCATTGGTTAGCCAACTGAGGAACTGTAAGGCAGGTGTTAAAAATATGATTAAGGACATTAGATATACATAAATGGGGCGATCAATTTCATGAACTTTGGAGAGACGTTGTCAACACCCACGGCGTTTGATTTGACAGAGAACAACGCAGAAAGAAGTTCATGGTTATCGATGCAACGAAAAGAAAAGCCATCCGGTGGGCATAGGTTGGTACAGCTACCTTCAACTGGAGCAGAGTTACTCTCAGAGATGGATGAAAAGTACTCGTTTAATATATTGGGCTCTACAAACACTTGTTGACAATCATTCCCATACGTACCCAAATCACGAATATTGCGCCATAATTTTTTTGGGGGGAAATTAACGCCGAGCTGATTTTTAGCGTAGGATCGTTTAGCAGATCGTAGAAGAGCAATCGTTTTGCAAGCTGTAAGTAAAAGTAAAAAAAATAAAGTAAAAATTACAACGAATTTTATAACAATTTTTAGTTCTGCGTAAAAATGAATCTTCCATTTTTTTATAGATCAAATGGTAGAACCGGCCTCAGGGACCTTCGTTGGTGGTGGTAAGTCCGGAGATACTCTCAATCTTCTATTACGATTTAAAATCGGAGGTCTTACTACACGATGGCGGATAATAACGATGCTGGTAGCAGCAGATCTACCGCCACTTCCAACAGAAGTGATAAAATAATCATAAGTGATTTTTTGCGCAAAGATGGCGTGGAATAGAAACGATGCAGCCGGTTCGATTTTTTTTTATGGTAAGATGAAGCTTAGCAGTCACCCTTTGTACTACTAGTCCCCCATGTCGTTCAAGTCATGGTGCAATGTATAGTAGTAACCTTGATCTGAAGGATAGATGAGATAGGATAGGTTAGGAGTCTGCAGGGTACATGAGTAGATGTCGATGAACCTTGCGCTTGAACTCTGAGATGTTATATTAGTTCGGAAATACCGACTGCGGAAGACGATTCCACAATCGAGTTGTTCTATTTATAAATGAGCCGTAATGTGCGTGAAGGGGAGGACTGCAGGTTTTGTGTTGCGGGGAAAAAATTGCCGTTTTTGATTTCAGTGGCAGCCACTTTCAGAAGGCAGTCGCTATTGTAATAGCGGTAAAACTTGCTGATCGCTGATACATTGGCGCGGTTTTGCACCTTGTCTTTGCAAGCCAAGATGATTTTAGGGGCGCCTACTCAGATGAGTTGTATTCAAGGCGGGGCTGAATGTAGGACTTGTAGATTGTAGCCAAGGCAGCTGAATGAAGGACAAACTTGCATCTCTTGAGGAAGCCGAGGCATTGATACGCTTGTTTGGTGGCTTGGAGTATGTGATCATTCCAATGCAGATCCTTAGATAAAGTCACGCCGAGGATGTTAAGAGATGGGTCAGCTGTTATATTATCCTCGCCCACTGAAATGGAGGGAAGGTTGGTCCGGGTTTTAGTGGAGAATAGACAGTATTTAGTTTTGGTTTCGTTTAACTCGACACGATTCTTGCGGCCCCAATTAAGAATGAGTTTAATGTCCGCGTTAAGAGAGTTGGACATGAGTTCAAGTTCTAAGAGACAAGGTCTGACACGGTCTGGCACTTGCTTGTCCTATGTTTTCGGAGGGGTAAGAATAACGTAGAGTACCATCATCGGCAAAACTATGAAGTGGATTTGAGGGGATAGATACCAGATCATTAATGAGTTTAGACAGCAGAGCGGGATGCCATACTCTGTCAAAGGCCTTGGAGATATCACAACAACTAGACCAGACTCACCGGACCCATGGATGAAATGCCAGAATGAAAAACTTTGTAAGACGAAAGTAGGCTTACTAGAATCATTTACAAATGCATATGGAGCGGTTTAACCAATCTCAAACAAAATTAGAGGTTGAAGAGCTGGAGGAGCAGAAAGTGACACGTGATCTTCTCTCGAAGAGGTGTACATATGTATCGATAGAGATCAAAGTGTTGTTACTGAAGGAAGAAAAGTCTCCTACACTGATAGAAAAATTGCCTTGATTCCAACAATTCCATAGTCTTCGTTTCGTTGTCTTGAGTAGAAAAATTTTTCAGTCTCAACATGAGGATGCTGTCTCAGAGTAAGATACCACAAATTCTTGAACTAAGCAATTGTATTTCTTCATTCAATACTTATATTTTACGAGCAAGATATGTTTTTCTCGAAATAAGATTGCTTAAATTTTTACTCAAAAAACTAAATATTTTTAATTTAAACAAAATTTGTATTAATTCAAGATACGATGAAGATTTAATTTGAGGATATTGCATTAAGGAAATTCACTATTTTATTACGTGGAAATACTGTAGTCAATTTGAAACTAGCATATGATCATTAGAAAAAATATAAGTCCTTATTCAACAGCCGTCAAGACAATTAATTTGCTTGCTTCAAGAATTTGATATTCTTTTGACTAAATTGCTTAAATTAAAAAAAAAATGAGTATCTCAAACCAAAAAAAATTTTTTTTTACTTCTAGTCAACTTTTCTCTTCCTCTAAGACAATAAAAGCAAGACTATGAGTGTTGCTTATCCGGAAACAATCTTGTTTTCGTTATATCCAAAACATTATTTGCTTGGTTCAAGAAAAAGTGTCTTAAGCCAAGAAGTTGTATTTCATTCGTCCAAACTAAACATCAATCTAACTAAAATGCATAAAAAATCTTTCTCTGGAATATTACCTGATTGTGCTGGCTACCTATCGAACACTAGTAGAAAAAATTGTGAGTTATCGAGTATCGAAAAGCTTGCCTATTGCCGAAGGTAATTGGCAACATTAGTTTGGATGAAAGTGTTTTTAAAAATGCGATCAGTCCGCTGAAATCACTTGGAATATTAATTAGCACCAACTTCTTCTTCCAATTGATGTCTGTGAATGGTTAGAGTCAACCGGCGATAGATGAGTGAGTGGATTCATTGCCGTGGACCCCTTGTGGAGTGGAGCCCTTGCCGATCCCTGTCGCTGAAACACCAGTGTTCTTAACTGACGCACCTCGAGCTGGAAAAACTGCACTGTCCACTCCAGAGACGACGTTGCAGCGAGGAAAAGATTGAGTCTTCTCCATCGCTATTTCCTTTTTACCAGCGAAATTTGGGATATAATTTAGGCTATATTAAAAGCCATAACCTGTAACGTTTTCAACGACGGGGTTGGAGTACAATAGACCAAATAAAATAGATCCCGGTCCAGCCAAGGCGCCTCTAAGAAGAATAGAATAGTGGAACCGTGTAGAACCAGCCTTAAAACACTCTTACCTTTTTCTTACCGTGGCATATGGAACTGCGCCTCATTCCCTGCAATATCTCCGGAGGTTTTGAATTGACATAGTAGTGTTCTAACAGTCGGCGACAAGCTGCAAAAACTATGGGAATGCATTGGCAGCCACAAGTTGACATATGTATATATTCTAACATTTGCAATTGCATCATGCCACCACTAACGTACCAAATCGCAAGGCTCTACGTATTATTAGGCACCAATTAGGTTAGGTTAGGTTTGGTTAGATATGGCTGAGCTGTTGGTATTGAGCTCATACACTTAGGCCAAAAGGATAGGCCCATTGTGATGCCATAGTGATCCCACTTTAAACTTCTTGTTCAAGTGTCGTTTCTTCGCTAAACCATCTCGAGGAAGTAATGAATCTTCTAAGTTGCGGGATGCCGATCCTTGAGATCTCCGTAAGCGTGTTTAAAAAGGGCTCGCCAAATGCGCTTAGTCTCTTTCTGCATAGGGCTGGACAGTGACAGAGGAGGTGTAGTACACTTTCCTCCTCGTCCGGATTTTTACAGCTTCTGCAAAAATCTTAGGTCTCAAGACCTAAGCGGGTCGCATGCGTCCCTATCAGACAGTGTCCGGTAAGCACTCCCACTATAGCTGAGAGGTCTGGTCTACCGAGACTCAGTAATGACGTGGTCCGCCGAAGATCATAAGAGGGCCAGGTTAGTTTGGCCACCATGCATTTATTAAGATCTCTCCAGTGCATTTTCGCTTGTAGCATTGTGTGCTGTTTGCATTGGAGTTTAAAAGTGGCCCAAGGCATACCAACTCTTTCCTTTTCCGGAAGGAGAGTAGCGGTCATGCCCTTCCTAGCCAGTTCGTCAGCTTTACAATTTCCCTCTATATTACGGTGCCCAGGCACCCATACGAGGAGGGTCCTGAACTGTTGAGCCATCTCGTTAAGAGATCTGCGACATTCAGAGGTAGTTCTAGAGCTGTTTGTGCAAGAGCGCAGGGCTTTCAGAGCCGCCTGACTATCTGAAAAGATGTAAACAGCCCGATTTCTGTCGCCTTGTTGGTTGATCAGTAGAACAGCCTCATGTATTGCTAAAACCTCTGCTTGGTATACACTACAGTGATCGGGTAGTCGAAAGGAGACTTCAATCCCAAGCTCTGGGGAAAATACTCCTCCTCCTACTCGACCTTCGAGTTTAGAGCCATCAGTAAAGAAGTTTGTGGCACCTTGAGAACTGTGTGGTCTGTTTTTCCATTCACAACGTGAAGGGATGTGGACTCCGTAGTTTCTTGTTTTTTTTTTTTTTTTTTTTTTTGTTTATTGATATAACAATCTAGTAACTACATACTAATAAGCTATTTGTTTTTGACTTAATTTGCTACGATTTTTAAGTTTATAAAGTACTTATCCTATGATATACACTTTTTTATTTTTGATAAATTTGTCACTTTTTTAATGTGCACTATAGTTCATGTTTTTGAGAGCTTTTAACTTTGCTTTTTACACTAGTTCGAACGGTTTGATTCGTTTTAGTCTTCTGGTTAAGTCATCGTTATCTAGGAGTTGGAGGGCCTCGGCATTGATATGCTGATGCAACCGTTGTTGATGACTTTGAGCATATTTTTGGATGACGTTTTCGATCTTATTTACATCCAAATCCTTATGTAGGTTGTCATTACGAATATACCAGGGAGCATCGACAATATCACGGAGAACTTTGTTTTGGAAGCGTTGAATTATGTTTTTATTATTTTGGCTAGTACAACCCCAGAGTTGAATACCATAAGTCCAAACTGGCTTTAGAACTTGTTTATACAACAATAGCTTATTGTACGTTGACAGAGCAGAGTAACGGCCCATTAACCAGTACATCTTCCTGTACTTCATTTTTAGTTCTTCCTGTTTTTTCTTGACATGCGGCTTCCACCTGAGTTTTGCATCTAACGTCATGCCTAGATATTTTGCTGTATTTTCGTACGGAACTATTTTCTGATTGATATATACTGGCTTGGGATTGATACGTTTATTTGTGAAATCAATGTGCACAGATTTCGTCTCATTAAGTTTAATTCGCCATTTTTTAGTCCAGCGTTGTATCTCGGCAATCGAAGATTGTAGTTTTTCGGTAGACTCAGTGTTGTTGTTACCAATGGCCAAGATTGCAGTGTCATCGGCGAAAGTAGCAACAACGTTTTGACTGAAGGTAGGTAGGTCATTGGTGTATAGGAGATAGAGGGTTGGTCCCAGTACACTGCCTTGTGGCACACCTGCTTGAATTTTCTTTAGATTAGAATACGCGTCTTCTTGCTTAATTCTGAAGTATCTCTCTGAAATATACGATTGGAGTATTTGTGAGTATTCGGCAGGAAGGAGCATTTTAAGTTTATAATTTAATCCCTCATGCCAGACCTTATCAAAAGCCTGCGCAACATCCAAAAATATTGCTGAGCAAACCTTTTTTTCTTCCAGCGTTTGTTCAATAACATTAGTAATTCGGTGGACTTGTTCTATGGTGGAATGTTGACTCCGAAAACCAAACTGGTGATCCGGGATGAGATGTTTCTCTTGGATGATAGGTTTTAGTCTTTTCAATAAAAGTTTTTCAAATAATTTTGACATAATCGGTAATAATGATATTGGCCGATATGAAGTTACTTCGTGAGGTGGTTTGCCAGGTTTGGGAATCATTATGACTTCAGCTACCTTCCACATTTGTGGTACGTATTTTAACCGAAACGATGCATTTAATAAGTTTGTGATTTTAACCAGAGCTTTTCTAGGAAGTTCTCTCAATATTTTTCCAGTAATAAGATCATAACCAGGAGCCTTTTTTGGATTAATGTGCATTTTGATTTCATTTTTAACTTCAGCTGGAGTAGTAAAAGGAATATTTGCTGTTCCTTGTTCCAAGATTTCGGGTAGTATTTCACTGCTGTCCGTGGAATTAGGTTGAAATATTTTTTCTAAATGTTCTGCAAATCTTGATGCTTTTTGCTCATTACTTCTTGCCCAACTACCATCTAAGTTCTTAATTGGAGGCGTTTGTATGATGGGTCTTTTTAAATTTTTAATTGCTTTCCAAAGTGAATATTCAGTGCTGGAGTCATTGGTTAATTTCCTCAGTGACTCACTTATGTTGTCATTTTTCAGACGTTTAATCTCTTCTTTTAGGTGTGAAGTTAGATTATTCAGTCTAGTTTTATCTTTTGGAGCTCTGGATTGATGCCATTTTCTTCTCGCTTTTCTCTTTTCTGAAATTAATTCTAAAATTTCTTTAGGATAATTGTTACCTTTCAGTTTCCTTTTAATTTCAGGAGTGCTTTGCCAAGCTGCTTGTTGGATATCGTTGACAAGTTTTTCCACCTCGGTGTCTAGATGTTCTTCACTTTGTAGAGGCACTTTCAACTGAATCCTTTCGTCTAATATCATCCTGAAACTTTCCCAATCTGTTCTTTTATTTATTAGTGTAGGGTTACATGATTTCTGGATGATGCTCTCACTTAGGGTTAAAACAATCGCTGAATGATCTGAATTAAGTTCCAAGTTATCTTCTAGTTGCATATAATTAGCAGATATTTTTCTGATAATGTAAAAGTCGATCAAATCAGGGACTTTTTCTGGATCAGTAGGCCAATACGTAGGTTTGCCCGTAGATATTGCTTCACATTTATGTTCATTAATTGCTTTTAACAATTCTTTGCCTTTGGTCGTAATAAGTCTCGATCCCCAATGTGTGTGTTTTGCATTGAAATCGCCACCTATGATGAATCGAGTCCCCAAAGTCTTAAAGAATTCCATGTATCTCTCAGCTTTGATGTTGTGTTTCGGAGGACTATACAGACTAACTACGGTAATGTTGTAATTTTTAGTCTTAATATTAATTGCCGTTGCTTGAATATCTTCTGCTTCAAATTTGCTTTCTTCATTGTGATAAATGTTGTCTTTGACTATTACGGCACTTCCACCCTTAGCTGTATTTTCAGGGTGTACAGTGTGATAAACTTTATAACCTTTAAATATGATACAAGATTGTTTGGTAAAGTGTGTTTCCGAAATCAGACACACATCAATTTTATTTATGTCTAGGATTGCTTGAAGTTCTTGCTGGTGATTGAGCAATCCGTTTGCATTCCATGACATGATTTTTAAGACATTAGCCATTATTATTTGTTTTTGGATTTTGGGCCAGTGTTTTTAGTACTACCCTCAAGCTTTTTTACTCGTTCTTGTATAGTAGAAAATGATTCTTCTAGATTTGTAATTTTTTTAAGGATGAGTTGGAGAGTTTGATTGATGTCACTATCTTGTTAAGTGCGTGTATTTTGAAGCCCAGAGCCCGAAGCAGCAACCGTGGCATATGAGGGTTTCGCTTGGATATTAATTCTTCCATCATCTTTCTGTTGTGTCACAATATCTTTCTTGACAATATTTTTAATTGGTTTTTTACCTCTTTTATTTTTCAATTCTTGTAATTCCTTCGCAACAATGCATCCTCTATAATTGGCTGGATGATCTTCGCCGCAGTTAACACATTTCGGTTTCTGATTTTTATTTTTTTGGCAATTAACTGTCAAGTGTTTACCGGCACATTTGACGCATCTTGGTTCTTTCGCGCAGTATGTTCGCGTATGCCCAAATGCTTGACAATTTTTACATTGTGGAATCAATTTCGATCCCTTCACTGCTTGGATATCCACTTTGCATCCTAGAATGTGCGTTATTTTGTAAATTTTCTCTATGTCCTCGCCGTTGTTAAAGGTGAGCATGAACATATTTAGTGGTGTCTTATTCTTCCATGACAATTTCTTGGTGACCATAATAATATTGTAGCCTCGTTTTAACAAATATGTTTTAATATTTTCTGGAACGCATGAATGATGCAGGTTTTTTACGATGACTCTAATTGGTCGAGTTTGTTTATTTTCATAAGTATGAAAAGTAAACCTGGCATCTTCTAATATTTTCGTTATATTTCGAAAACTTTCCGAATTTTTGCAGTTAAATTTTGCTGTAGTTTCATTTATGAATTTTACTTGAAAATCAGCTTCGGCAACATTTTTAGTTATTAGTTCATAAAGATTTTCATATGATTTAATATTTTCCACCATAATTGGGGGTGGCGCTGGTTCTTTTTTACGAATTTGTTCAGAAGGAGCTATAATATTCTTGCGTGAGCTCGTTGGTGTAGCTGGAGAGGGTGTAGAATTCATTTTACGTTTCTTCGTTTTATGTTTTACCCTGATCCATTCAGTTTCCCTGGCTAATTCATCCTCATCAGTGAGATAAGAAATTTCGCTAGTTGCTGCCGGAACTGGAGTGGCTGATCTTGTGACAGAAGCCTTGGCTGTTTCTGTAATTGATCTGGAGCGACTTCGTGGCAGGCCTGTTTTTAAGTCGTCAATTTGTTTTTGCAAATCATCTATCTTTTTTTTTAACTGGCAATTCTCGTTTTTCACAAACTGCCATGAATCTACAGCATATTGCCATTGTGCAAATAGTTGCTGTTCATTTTGACTACGTCCGTAATTTTCTTGAAATAAGACATCATTCTGCTGTTTGAGCAAATACTCAATAGGTGATACTGACATAATATTATTAACATTCATTATGTCGCATAATATAAAATGACCGGAGTCACAACCATATAATAATAAAAACAAAAGCAATCATTTCAACCACTTTTTTTTTCTCTTCTTTTTATATGCCTTTCGTCGATGTCACACCAAGAAAAAAGAAAAAAAAAAAAGCACTTCACTGCACTCTGCTTCAACTTTGGTGACGGCGGCGCGGCACAAAGCAAATTAATTTCTGTTAGATTTTGATTATATGTTTTTTTTTTTTTTTTGATTTTTGATTCTTTCGGGATTTATTTTAATGTAGTTTCTTGTGAAGTTGATTTCGGGTGTGCAGAAGTCCGTTTTTATGGGGATTGTAACCGAGTCCAGCACTTTCGTGTGTCCTCCTACGATTCCGGTCCAAAAGCCAGATTCTTTTATTCTAAGGGCTGCGATGGTTGCGCTTTCCTTAGCCACAAGATTTAAAGGAGGAAGGAATAGCATAACATTTAGGGCGTCTGTAGGAGTGGAGCGAAGGGCTCCTGTTATGCATAACTCCGCACATCTTTGTACTTTCTGTAGTTTGTTGAGCACAGTGGACTTATTTAGGGTTGGCCACCATACTAAGACCCTGTATAGGAGTATTGGACGGACAATCGCTGTATAGATCCATCGTACTATGTTCGGGGAGAAACCCCATTACTTCCCTATGGATTTTTTGCAAGCGAAAAGCGCTATGTTCGCTTTCTTAATGCGCTCTTCTGTGTTTTCATTCCAGAGGAGCTTCTTGTCCAGGGTTATTCCCAGATATTTAGCACTGTTGCTGAATTTGAGCCTGACATTGTTTAGCCGGGGTGGAGTTAGTGGTGGAGTTTTATATCTCCTCGTGAAGAGAACTAATTCTGTTTTATCAGGGTTAACGCTGAGTCCGCGGGTGGCAGCCCAGTTTAAAAGAGTTAGTAACGCCGCCTCCATGAGATCACACAGGACTTGTGGGAATTTTCCTTTTATGATGATGACAATGTCATCCGCGTACGCCAGTACATGATGTCCCACTGCCTCCAAGCGTCGCAGCAGCTGGTTCACAGTCGCGACCCATAAAAGTGGAGAAAGTACTCCTCCTTGCGGGGTACCTCTGTTGACGGCCCTTCGGACCGAGCAGTTGCCAAGGGTTGAGCTTACGATCCTGCCGGTAAGCATTTGATGTATAAGAGACACCAGCGGCGCCTCTACTCTCAGCTTCGCCAAGGCCAGGGTGATGGCGTCCGGGAGCACGTTGTTAAAAGCTTCCTCTATGTCAAGGAAAGCAACTAGGGTGTATTCCTTAATTTGGAGTGACTTTTCTATGGTTGAAACCAATGAGTGAAGGGCAGTATCCGTGGATCTGCCCTTTGTATAGGCGTGCTGCGCGCCAGAAAGCTCCGAGGTTGGTATGGTCTGCCTCAGATATATTTCAATTAGCCGTTCTAGAGTCTTCAATAAAATGGATGATAGGCTGATTGGCCTGAAGTCTTTGGGTGTTGTATGGGAGGCTTTTCCTGCCTTGGGTATAAAAACCACTTTTGCCTCTTTCCAGCTAGAAGGAATACAGTTGATCTGCAGGCACCCGGAAAACATGGCCTGCAACCAGGGCATTATTATTAAGCGAGCGTTGCAGTTGTGCCGGTACTATGCCGTCAGGGCCTGGTGATTTATAGGGCTGGAAGGTGCTTACAGCCCATTCAATTCTCGCTTTGCTTATGATGGATTTGACCAGCTGTGGTGAGGTCGGAGTGTCTAAGGCGATGGTTGTCTCAGTTACGGTACTACTCGGGAAGTGGGTGTCCATGAGTAGTGTCAAGGATTCTGTGCTTGAGTCTGTCCAATCGCCGTTTTCTTTGCGTAAGTAACTAAGCATTATTGGCGCTTTAGTAAGTATTTTACGTAGCCTTGAGGCTTCCGATGTGGACTCTATATTACTGCAAAAGGTGGCCCAGGAGGTACGTTTGGCCTTCCTTATTGCCATTTTGTATCTATTCAGCTTCGACTTGTAGCAGCCCCAGGAGGTTACGTTGTTGCTGCGTCTAGCTGAATTAAATTCCTTTCTACACTCTCTGCGGAGTGTTTCAAGTTCTGGAGACCACCATGGGGGTTTGGAAGCCTCTTTATGAGGTCTGTTCGGACAAGCTTTATTTATGGCATAGGAGCATTGTTCTGTGAAAGTGTTCACAATGCTGTCGAGTTGTTCCCGGGTTTTGGGAATACATGGTGGATTAGGGGCTAGGTTCTTTGTGATTAGCCTAGTATAGTAAACCCAATTTGTCTTTTTAAGGTTTTTAATTTTTAGGCACCAATTCGATCCCCTAAAATTTTCCTGGAGTAGCTTGGGCGGTGCGTGTCGCTGCCTCGGGATTTTCTTTCAACAATCAATTATCTTCAGTCGAAAAGGTCCCACGTTTCGTTTCGATGCAGTTCCATTACGTATAAATTAATGGTTATACCGCCGATATCATACAAACGCCTGTTTATATGCCTAACTGTGAAAGCCGCCTATTTAGAATTAGCTATGCAGTGAGGATTTTTTATAGGGCTTTACAAAATTTAAGACTCGCCGTCCCAGTGTCTCTGTGGTCTACTTGGACAATGCCACAAATTTCGTCGGAGGATAAATAACTTGTTCAAATCGGAAACTCGTTTTCGCATTGTATTGGAAATGTGCTCAAAGGACAAGATTACGTGAAAATTTATAACGTCACTTCGGCGAAATCTGGGAGGCTGCAATCCAACAAGCCAAACATCACCTTCGCAAAGTACGGATGAGTTGCAGAGGACCGCTTGTCAAATTGAAAGTAGACTTAATTCTAGACCTCTTCTTCGTCTTTCAAATGCTCCTAACAACTTGGCCGCACTGACTCCAGTTAACTATAGCTGGAAATTCCGATGGCAACAAATGCAATGGAAAGTACAGACGTTCTTTTTTTGTTGGCAAAATAGCTTCAAACTCTACAGCGTAAGATAAAATGGAAAACGTCAAATCCACAAGGTTTGCCGCGGACATGAAGGACTCAACGGCTACGATCCACGAAATAGAATATGGTAATCAATTTAGGTAGGTACTAGAAAATCTTTAAAAAAAATTGAAAAAGTTTTCCAGTGACCTTATTTTCATCTATTAAAGGAATTGTGTCTTGTTTCTATTGCGATCAAAAAAATGAAGAGCTAATGGGAGCGCAATATGGCATCCTGCACCGGGCGCAAAAAACCTAAGTGCCGGCTCTGGGTACTTGCAATGTCAGAACGCTCAACAGGTCACTAAAAAAATACGACATAATGATCACAGCTCCAATGAATTTCAGAACACACTGAACACAGTCCAATGGCCTCCTGTTTTAATCTATATATCTATTTCATCTTTGGAACAAACCTCGATTGCAAGAGACCAAAATTTGAGGCATACGAGCTGTTAAAGACTACAACAAGTCCAACCAAGTGGCGGCAGAGGTGATTTTGCACCCGATAGCTTATTGACAGAAAAAGAAATTATAGCATCTTGTCAACATTTGGAAACTCTGTGGATGTGATAAATACTCGTAGATAAATTATGTAAAGATTCGCCCTGAATTCTTTGGTTGAGACTTACTTTTTTCCTAACAGCGTTTTTAAATTTAAATATTTGAAAATTTGAATGGATTTCGAAGAAATTGTTTCGATTTCGAATTAAGTTCACCCACACTAAAAGCTTTTAAAACGCTTTCCTAGCCTCGACAAATACCTTGGTCGTGAGCTTCTCTGCTTTGTTGACAGATGTCGATCGAGTTGTTAAAGAGGATTTTGAATACAAATGTTGCAGAAGGAACTACGAAATTTTTATTTTAATAAAATGAATGAATAAATGCATAACAAAAATATTTATTTTTAAATACTATAACACTACAAATTATCAGTAATTAGACATATGCCAAATTCACATTTTCTAGATTTTCAAATTATTTAAAATTTTTATTAGAGCTTTGAAGGTTTGATCCTTGCTGCATGCTTGTGTGGATTGGCAATAATTTCAACATGTTATTTTTCACTCATCACCAAGAAAATTGTGAATTACCTGCCATACACAAATCATCAGGTTGCTGTGGAAAAGATCCATGTCCTCCAAGTCTCAACAGGATAATGGGCCCAGGACAAGGCGAAACGAAACACTCAAACAAGCAGCTTATAGCGCATTATTTATATTAGCTTCAGCAAACATTCTATGCAAAAACATGAAGCATTGCTGGAAAGGAGCAAAAGTGAAAATCCTTAACAACCGCTTTTTTTGCTAGACACACGTCCGCTCAGTAAATCATTGATCCCATAAAAAAACGATTCACTGGGTAAGTTATGGGTATGCTCCAGAATAAATCATGCGGCGTAGAGCATAATGGACAGACAGTTAAAATAATTTCCATTCCTGGTCTAGTTTTCAACATAAGAACCAGATTTTGAAAAAAGGGAAAATGAAATGGATTCATGGAAATACTTTTTTTGAGTCGTAGGAAAAATCTGGAAAATCGATTCCGAATTAAACCATATATTTTAGTTACGGCATAGAATGTGTTGCGGTAGGCAAAGGATACTGTCATTTTAGAAAAGATTTATGCCGCATATGCCTTTAATGTAATACAGATCCTAGATTTTCAAATTTATGCAAAATTTGTTAAATGTTTTGTAGAATATTTGATCGTTTCTACCGTTCTACTAAAGTACTTGCCCGCATCTAGTCTAGGTTAAAGCGTTCGATTGCCATCTCATAGATTGGGTTTTGATTTCTCGCAGTGGCTTTATCCTTCATCTTTATTTTCCGACCACCTTGATAATAATTTTTACTTGTCTTCCCTATGTTTAGCATTCCGTTATTGTCTCTACTGCCATCGCCATTAACAGTAATAAGCGAGAAAACCATCTCCTGTTCGATCATTAAAATCCGCGGTAGTACATATAAGCATAGAATAACAAAGCTTACGCATAAAGAAGTCTCAACCCATATAAGAAATCGCCAACCAAATTTGCTTTACCTCCCATTGAGTTTACCTCGGCCTGAAGCTTCAAATCACGAAGTAATTGACGGGGTTGTGATATTGGTTATAAGCTTTGTGGAAGGTGGAATGTATTGGGACGCATCTGATAGATGCGCCAGCGGCTAGTTGTGTGTGAAAGAAAACATTTCAATTTGTAGTTTTTTCAGGCTTCCACCACTGACATATAGAATGGACTGCTTATGAGAAATTTTTCATGGCACCAATTTGTTCCATAGGCTACAAACCTTTTTTCACTCCATGTAAACACCGGAATCACTTTTGAAATTTACATTTTTTTAAATACGTACTTAAAACATTAAAACAACACAAATATTTTGCTTAAAAAAATTAATAAACACTATTTTCACTTTTTCACCTTTTAAAATGCCTTTTTTTCATTAATTTCCAAATTTTATGTGTATCTGATTTAAGTTCTCAACGCCTGTCTTAGCAACTGACATTCTCACCGGGGGCTTATGGGGAAAAGAGCAAAAGATATAAACATCACTATACCCGTCTATTTTTTTCTAATTGATTTAACGCAAAAGATATAAACATCACTATACCCGTCTATTTTTTTCTAATTGATTTTATTTCTGAGTGCTTCTGTCAGTTTGGGGGCTTATGGATGAGCGAGCGACTATACCTTTTTGGTGCCATCGGTTTGTATGGGAATAATTGCTGATGAGCAGTCCATTATTATATGTCAGTGGCTTCCACTGAAATAACCGGGGTGTGGAAATGAAAGAGAGCATTTTATGGCGCTTGGGTAGTGAGATAATGATAGGACTTTTTTTGTCCGATGCACACTTGATTCTTCAAAATTTTTCTTTAGAATTTTGGATTTTTAAGTGAATTGCTTCTTTGCGATTTTCAGTGACAGTTCACTTTTTAATAACTGCGAGATATATTTTGAGCTAAGTGTAATAATCGTTCACAACTTTCCTTTAAATAAAACCTTATGTTAAGATAATATTATATATTTATTTAAATATTGTGCGCAGCGACAGAGCGTAGAGTTAAAACCCTTTAGGCGCCCTGTAGTCGCTGAGTATTGAACAGTTACTACTTTCTATACAAAATTCCCTCGTATTTACAGTAGGGATTCTTGTACTATTCTTATATACTGTTATATACTATCCTGATTAGGACTACTCACTTACATCTATATACAATAATTACAATCTAGTTTTCTAAATAAACTATCTTAAACTATAATTATAACTAATCAAAGTGAATGAAAGTGTATGTGTTGCTATTATTTATGAGGTAATGCGAGCACCTCATTAGGTATTTATTAAGTAAATTTTGTTTTTAATTGTGAGAGAGTAAGTACTAAGTATTTGAGTAAGTAAGTATTTTCCTTATATTTAATTTTGGATAAATATGGAAACCGTTAAAAGACGTAAAGAATGGGGAGTGCGCTGTGAAGTTCCTTCTTGCCGCACGACAAAAAGAAATTCCCCTTATACTAGTTTTTTTAATTTTCCTACTACAGGAAGCGATTTATTTGAGAGATGGGTACAAGCTGTTGGTTTAACTTGTGGCCCAAAACCCAAAAAACCTTATATATGTTCGAAGCACTTTCCACAAGTTTGTATTGGGAAAAAAAATCTTAAGAAAAATGCAGTGCCCTCTCTACATCTTGGAGAGGTTTTTGGTAATCAGTTTCCTTTAACTCAAACTACTTCTAATTTCAATTCAATAGATGATTCCGATTCAGATCATATTCCTGTTTTGTTTTCCGGTAAATCGTACAAACGACAAATAAGCAATGAATTGAGATTAGAAGATTTACCAAATTATCATATTGGACTTACTCAGAATACGGAAGAGATTTCCTTTTGTGCAAATTGCTTAAAAGCTGAAAAAAACTTGAAATATTATATGAATCAAAATAATATTTTAAAAAAACAAAATAAAATATTGCAGGCTAAGTTGAGGCAAAAGTCAAGGTTATGTAAATCCAGACTTTCTCTTTTAAAGATAAAAAACAAAAACAAACAAAAATTGAAACCTGTGAAAAATGTCAACAAATCCCTGGCAGCTTTAATTGATTCTGTTGAGAATATTTCTTCGTCATCAAAAACTTTTGCAAAAATGTTATTGTGCAAAAAATCTAAGACCAAGGTATGGTCGGATGATGCAAAAATGTTGGCACAAAACTTACATTATAAATCTCCCAGCTCATATCAATTTATGAGAAAAACCTTGACATTCAACTTGCCTTCAATATCTTCAATATATCGGTGGTTACCAATTAAAAATTGTTCTCCTGGAGTTAATTGTAATATGAAAGAGTATTTAAGTAAAATAATTTTAAAGTGGTCTGACGAAGATAAATTAGTAGTTTTAATATTCGATGAAATGGCTATAAGAAGAGAACTACTTTATGATTCTTCCAAAGACGAAATTATTGGTTACGTTGATTTAGGAGACATCAAAAGCAAAAATATTGCCAAACATGTTTGTCTTTTTATGATAAGAGGTATTTTTACAAATTCAAAGATTATTATAAGCTATTATTCGATAGATACTTCGATTAAAGCACAAGCTCTAGAAACGAAAATTAAGGAAAATATTGACTATTGCAGTGATATTGGTCTTAATGTAAAGGTAATTGTGTGTGATCAGGCTTCGAATAACCGCAGTGTATTTAAACGTTTGGGAGTTTCCTATGGCACCCCATATTTTGAATATAATTGCCAAAAAATCTTTGCCATGCATGACGTCCCACACTTATTCAAATCTATTCGCAACACAATCATGAAATACAACATTGTTTGTGAAGATGGTGAAGTTAGTTGGAATGTCGTTAAAGAATTATATAATTTGGAACAAAAAAAGACTACAGCAAAGCATATTTATCCTGATACTTGGCAGAAAATGAAGGTGAGTTACGCTGTACAAGTACTAAGCCATACTTGCAGCTCTGCCATAAAAACAACTCATGCTTTGCGGCAATTTAGTAATGAAGCTACCCCAAACGCACTTCCTACAGCTGAGTTTTTCGAAAAATTGAACAATTTATTTGATATGCTAAACAGTAAGCAACCTTTTAATAAAAATATTTATAAATCGGCTGTAAGAAAGGAAGGATTTATTACTCGTAAATTAAATTTAGAAAATATGAAAAGATATCTTCAAACTGTGGAGGTAAAAACCCCAAAAAAAATATATTGTTTCGATGGTTTAGTACAAGCAATCAATTGCATTTTAGGTTTATCAGATCATATTTTTGAATCTTATTTGGATAAAGAGTTCTTACTGGCTTATAAATTTAATAGTGACGTAGTTGAAAATGTCTTTTCCTTAAT
Organism: Thereva unica; assembly: GCA_949987705.1. Lineage (NCBI taxonomy): Eukaryota > Metazoa > Arthropoda > Insecta > Diptera > Therevidae > Thereva > Thereva unica. The sequence continues at coordinate 1,090 of CATLJY010000897.1, read as the reverse complement.
TAGATATAAAGGCGGAAATAACAAAAATCCTTCCCTTTATGACTTTAACCATATTGTTGGAAGAATTCTATCTAATAAAATAATAATGAACTCAGAATACAGTAATTGCGAGCATGATAATGAAGATTTCATAGTTTTTGAAAAAAATGAATCAAATGAAGAAACTGAAACTGGAAAATCTGAAATTGCGGAGCCTTATAGAAGCGAAGTTATTTCCTCAAACGATGTGGGGGAGCCCCTGGTAATTCACGAAGATATTTTACTGGATTGCGTTGGTAATATAAACTCAAATGCTGATTGTGTGTTAAAAAATGCTTCATTAAGATATTTTGCGGGATTTGTAATTAAGAAATTTTTGGCATCAAACGATTGCAGCCTCTGTCTTAATGAAATGAAGCGATCAGATGAAATAATCAATCTTGAAAATGAGTCAGAAAGATTTATATTCTTTAAAAATTATTCAAAATCATCAGACTTTGGAAGTTTGAATGCTCCAACTGAATTCTTTTTTGACTTGTGTTTAATACACATCAAAATTTTTGATCGAATTTCAACAGTCTCTTGTGAAATAAAAGGTATTAAAAAGCTAATTATAAATGAGTGCATAGAAACTACAAAAGGGATTCCAAAATTTTCTTCCTGGTTTTCTAATGATAATCCATGTTACGAGCATCATTATAAATTGTTAGACTATATGATATTGGTATTATTACGCAAAAATTGTCAATGGTGGACTGAAAAAATGAACGCAACTAAAGAATATCAAGCTAAAAGAAAGTTGTCGATATTACAAAATAAATAATTTTTCTTAAACACACTTGGACTGTGTTAGCAAACTAAAATAATAAAACACGGTAACCTGCATTGAACATGGCCGTAAAACTACATTCAAATATTTTCATACACAACTAGCCGATTTTATTCATTAAGCAATAAGCTCAAGCAGATAGGTCCCAATGCATTCCACCTTCCACAAAGCTTACAACCAATATCACAACCCCGTCAATTATTTCATGATTTGAAGCTTCAGGCCGAGGTAAACTCAATGGGAGGTAAAGCAAATTTGGTTGGCGATTTCTTATATGGGTTG
>CATLJY010000896.1:0-71435 GCA_949987705.1 Thereva unica | reverse complement strand
AATCTATTTATGGATTAAAACAATCTGCAAAACAATGGAATACCAAAATTAGAGTAGTGCTAGAAACTTTTGGTCTCACATCCTCAAAACTGGACACATGCATCTTTTATAAAAACGATCAAAAGAGTCAAATATACGTATTAGTTTATGTAGATGATATCTTAATTGCAACCAACGATAACTCAATGTACCAAAAATTGACGGAAACTTTATCGAAAAATTTTGAAATTCGCGATATGGGATTTCCAACCTATTGCGTCGGCCTTGAAATTTCTCGTCATCTAGATGGAATTGTCGTCAGTCAAAGTCGATATGTCAAACATTTGTTAAAAAAATATGATATGGAAGATTGCAAACCTACTAGAGCACCGATTCCTCAAAATGTTAAATTGTCCAAAGAACCAAAGGAAGGAACAGGAATAACCAAAATTAATGAAAGAAAATATAGAGAACTCATTGGAAGTTTACTACATCTATCAACATTTTCTAGACCGGATATAGCATATCCAGTTAATCTTTTAGCCCGGTATTGCACTGACCCAAGGAAGGCACATTGGGACGCTGGAATGGGTATCATCAGATATCTCAAAGGTACACAAAACGTATCATTACAGTATAGGAAAACTGATAAGCCTCTATACGGTTTCGTCGATTCAAGTTACGGCGGAGACTCCGACGATGCAAAATCGCAAACTGCATACATTTTCATACTAGGAGGAGGACCCATCTTATGGACATCTAGAAAGCAAGACTCAACAGCTCTATCATCTTGTGAATCCGAATATGTGGCAATCTCTAGAGCTACAGTCGATGCCGTATACTTTAAAAATTTACTAAATGAAATTGGCATTGAAACCAAATTTATCACCCTGATAAACGACAATCAAGGAGCTCAAAGAATCGCTAACAAAGATGGAAATCTGGGAAAAGTAAGACACATCAAACCAAAATACCATTACGTGCAAGAAGCAATTAGTAAAGGAGACATTCAACTGACCTACTTAGGAAAAGAACTACCTGCCGATGCCCTAACGAAAAATCTAACCGGACCAGCATTGAAGTCACATATGGAACAAATTGGTATGCGATTTACTATAGAAACTGAATAATATAATTAAAATTTTGAAGATCAGAAAATATATGTAATTTAGAATTTTGGAATTTATATTTTGGAAAATTTGTATATTAAATTAGGACTTTAGATTTATACAAGGGTAATGGAATTGAGGAGGAGTGTTGGATTATGAGCCTGGCAACTCCATCCCCCTTGTGTTTTAACCTTTTGACAGGTTCCAACTTCACTTGGTTCCTGTAGTTCATAGAGTGCAGTTCTTCAATAAAAATAAAACTAAATTATACATTAAATATTATAAATAAAGTGTGTTTTATTTAAAATCCCAACATCATATTTTTTTGTCTGCAGGGGAATACGGTGCCGCAGATTTGAATTTCTGCTTTGTACAGAATATAAAAATTTTTCTATTTTCGACCAAAAGTTGAGCCTGAGAAAATTTCAGTAAAAAGTTTTAAATTACATATGGAAGAGGTTTTTATCATATAGTATCTATCCCAGGCAATGAAGTATTTTGCCTCATCATTAAGATTTGATGTTTAATGATATGGGAAAAGTAAAATCTTTCTTTATGTAAAACCATTCCATGCTAAACTGTCGCACTATACTCCAAAAGAATATTTTAAAATTTATAACGCACCAGGCTCCAGTGCTTTATAAATATAATAAGTCTAGTGCACTCTCTTCCACACTACCTAAGAGGTCGAGTACAGGGCGCGTGTTTTTATATCGTGGTGTCCCCAGTAGGCATAATTCACGGCTTTCAATCAAAAAGATCCTTTCGCATTCAGGCATTGCTTTGGATTTAGGACCTTGGCTATAATGATAGATCCACATAAATATATCATCCTGGAACTGTAAAACAATTGAATCCTTCTTTCCAAAATTTACAGACAGCATAACAGGGACAGGCTGAAGTGTACTATAAACCGGCTTTACTTAATATTAACTGGTTTTGTTAATATTCATCCTCTCATCTTTACAATTTTTCCGCAACTGCTTGTACAGGGTCTGTCACGTATGCTAGGACTCCTAATAGTTTGGCGCTATAAAATTTGTAAATAGAGTATTACTAACACCCTATATGTAAAAAATCAAAGTCTTTACTTTGTAAAAACGGAGAATATTTAAACACTTTTATCAGTTTTATCCCGTAAACTTCCGAAGTTATCGTCGAAGGCGAACTGACAATCAATAAATCTTGGTGCTTCCTGTGTAGATCAACAAATTACTTGATAAACATACAACATTCTATCGCCACTATCTCAGTACCATCAAAATAAACCTCTCCTGACTGCACGGCAATCTTATTCCCTCAGCACCAAATTAGATAACTCGTCTCACTCCTTCCACCTGCAGCCTTCTTTTCGGGCACTCTACAAAATAGGAATTCGTTTCTAAAAAGAACAACTGGATTCTGGAATAATCGGTTAGTATTTCCGAGCTCATACAACATCCCAGAATTCAAACGCAGAATTGCTCGTCAATTCCACCTCCCAACGATCATAATGGTTAACCTATTCCACCCTTGTACTAATCTTACTGCAAGACAATTAACCATGATATGACAAACTAAATAATGGACTAGTTGTACAAGAGTTATTTTGGGAAATTTGTTCAAAAATCGTGCAACATTTTTCAAGTTTTTTTTTTGATTTTGATTTGATTCAAGGGTGGATTCACCGCATTGAAAAAGAGGTTATAATAAATTTTCCAATTTATTTTTGATATTATTTCATCAAAAATAAAATTTAAACACATAAAAATATTTGAATCATTTTTCAAATACAACCTGTATCTAGGGGTGGTTGAAAATGACTTATTTCTTCTTAACAATACCAAGCAACCAACCTGCAATCCGGTAGCAGCAACAATTGCCCAAAACATAGAAAAAAGACGCTGTCTAAAGTTTATTTTTAAAATATTACTTCCCTTTAGTTTTTATCCCCTTAATGCTTGATATAATTCGGCTAGATTAAATAAAAATCAACCACGCAAATAAATATAAAAAAGAGTGCATTTAATTTGATTATTATAATTATCCTTATCCTTAAAAAGGGGTATATTTTATATTTATAAGGGTGACAAACATATTTTATTGCAGTCCTAAAATGTCCTGCTGATTTTCATAATCAGCCACCAAAAAAAATGAAGAGAAATAGTTTCGAAACGGTGTTTCGACACCCCTCCCCCTCGCATTCCTTTGCGTTGCAAATGGACTTTTCGCTAACTAATGCAAATAAGTCTCATAAAATCAAAAAGTCCGAAAACTGAAAAATCATGAGATTCGATATCTCAAATTTGTATACGGCACCGCGCCCCAGCCAACTTCATTTTAATGTTCCAACTTCCACTTTATTTCCATCATCGATAACCCTCAGCTTTTTTATTATATATTATCGAAACTCCAAACCAAAGCTTCCAAATCTTGCAAGTTTTACCGAAAGAACAAACCGCAAAAAGAAAACAGACGCTAGCGCCGCCAAATACCAACACCCGCCATCCTCGCAGGTCCCATGATTGCGCATCTACTTATAGATAATCAATGTCACACATTTACCCATCCCGATGATAGGCATCTATCCTTGGTTCTCAGGGCAATTCATTCCGAATTCCTTCCGGAGGAAATTCTTAATGACCTATCTCTTAACTATCCTTTTCTCAAGGTAACTAGCGTAAAGCGCTACGCAACGCCTTACTCTCGTAAAAACGAGATCTCACTCAATCTTTATCTTGTCCAGTTTTCCCCTATCACTGACCCCAACAAAGTCTCTCAGATAGGAACCATTCTCTACCAGCAAGTTTCTTGGGAGAAAATTAACGAGAAGGGTCCGGTCCAGTGCAAGAACTGCCAACGTCATGGTCACGCTGCGGTTAACTGCAATCGTGAGTACAACTGTGTAAAATGACATTTCATTCATCCCCCCCCCCGGTGAATGCGATCGGAACCTCGACAAAACAGAAGAACCCTATTGCGTCAACTGCCGCGCCTTCGGTCACCCGGCTAACTTCCGAGGCTGTCCGGCGTTCCTTCATCGTGAAGAGTTACGTAAGATCCAGGCAGAGAACTCAAGATACATTGACTACGAAGATAGTCAATTCCCGTCCTTGTCGAGGAATCGCCATTCTAAGGCACCTCCGAACATGGACATCCATCGTTGTAACTCCTCCCCCTCATTTTCCGATCACTATGCCATCGAGCTGAAACTCTCCTTCTCTTGCCTTCAACCTACCTTCGTTACTACACCCAAATACCGAGATCTCAGTAATGTTGATTGGGAACGGTTGGGTAGTATCCTCAATCAAGTTCTCCTTTCCTCTCTTCCTCGCCCTCGAGGAATAGGTCTAACGAGGACATCGATGCTTCTATTCTTCTATTGAACAATACTTTCAATACTTCCCTCGATAGGGTTGCTCCCCTCAAGTCTCCCGGCTTCAGGGACCGCCTTCCGTCTGACATCCAGAGCTTATTCCTAACCCGGAAAAACTGGCGCCGTAATCTTAAGCGACAACTAGAGAGGAACCTCAATCGGCATAATAGCCTAACTTTAGCCCTAATAAAATTATGTTGCTTAACTGCATTGTGGAGGCGAGGGTCCCTCTTCTGTGCTTAATAGGATTATTGGCAGGAAATGCCCCCACCCCTTCGATAAATTCAATTCTGGCAACCTCTCCTCGCCTATGGACCGTGAGCATGTTGTCTGTTCGGTTGAGGCCCTTCAGCTTCACCTTTCCTCCACCCTGATGAACTTCAGAACGTCATCCTCATGTTGTGACAGCCTTCCTGCACCATTCATTAAACCTGACACCCTTAACTCCCTGATTCACTCTCTCAATGGTAAACGGTCAGCTGGATTTTTTCCCTTAAAAATAAGTATGGGAATGGATGGATTGACTAATTCTAAGCAAGTTTTGTTATATAAAGTTTTTACTAAAAGTCAATATTTTCGACTTATTCGAGAGTGGAAATGTCAATTTTTTAACCAAAAAAAACCGTTTTCAGACGTTTTTTCATGAATAACTCTGAAAATAAGTATTTTATGAAAATATCATTCAGAGTAGAATGTAGCTTATAAAAAAAATACTAGGTTCAAAATATCACTAGAAATAATACTAACGGAGAAATAGCTTGTTAAAGGTTGGTTCTTCTTCGGCAAACGCCAAAATCGTAAGTTTCAACGTCAAATATCCCAAAAACAATGTGTTCAGCACAGATAATCAAAAAAACAAATAAGAAAAATAACTAGAATAAAAAAAAAAAAAAAAATAGACAACTAAATACTGAAAAATAAATTAATGTATTTAAAGATAAAAAACTAAATACTACATAAAGACAAGACAATTAAAAACATACATTCTAAATAAATATAAATAAATAACTGAATTAAGAACTACAAATACTTAAATATAAACAAATAACTTAAATTAAGAACTACAAATACTTAAATATAAACAAATAACTTAAATTAAGAACTATAATTACTTAAATATAAAACAAATATACATAAATACAAACGAAGAACTTAAATAAATTAACATTATGAACTAAAATATACTATTAGAAATAAGCTAAATTGATGAGGAATCTGCAATAAAAAAAAACCATTAATAATTATGAAAAAAACATGAGCAAGATACATAAATACTCACCTGAACTTTAAAACCTAAAAGAAATTACAAATCATTATTAAATACCTGTACCTGAAATTGAATAAATAATATTAACAGGGAACTGTATGAATTTATATTAATATGAGTTATCCTTTGCCCATATAAACATAAAAACTCAAGGGCGATGAGCCCCAAAGTAGAACATAAAAATTACACATAAAACAACAACAACAAATGTCAATTCTTAAAATACGTAAAAAAGAGGACAAATAACATAAATAAACCACATCACATGCAACATATTGATACAAAAACGAACAAAGAACACATAGTCCACCTTATGTTGCACATAACGAGGCAAAACATAGGCAAAACTTATGTTATAAGAACATAAACAAACATAACCCGATTTTTTCGTGTTTATAAAATATAACAAAAATAACACGAACTTACACAAAGTTTTTGCACCACCACCTAACACAACCACTGGTTATTCACAAAAACACAAAACGCGTCCCTGAATTTACGCAATTCAGGTGAATGCCGCGAAATTAATGACCGCGATTTCGCGAAAGTGTCCATTTCGCGTAAACGTCAAACTTCACCGACAGACATGATATTACATATCAAATCGATGTAGAATTTGACGTAGATTGTAATGGTGGTACTAGAATGGCGAGATTTTAACCGAATTAAAAGTTATGAAAATAAATAAATTTTCCCATATGAATAATAAGAGAGAGCGAGAGGTAAAAAGAAGGAGGAAATGAAAGAGAAAGCGATATTTTCGAAAAAATGGACGATGCGATTTCCCATAGCCATTTTGTACTAAAAATAATTTTGATACTAAAAACAAAATAACAAAATATAAAAAAATGTAAATAATGGAGAATTTATTGATAAAAAATGAATGAAAAATAAAGAATAATTTTTTAAAAAGTGAATTATGCCAGTAGAAGGCATATATATAAAAATTACATGAAGATTATGAAATTATACAAAATGACGGTGTAGTACTTCCGCCAAAAGAGTTATATAAACAGCGCCTTTACAAGGCTCAGCCTCTCTCTTGTTCCAGCTTCAGACACGCGATCATGGTATGCATTTAGTGCCAACGTGATCTCAGGTGCTCTAGAAAACAATACAGATAGTAAGAAAGCACTAAATGCCAATTGGGCCATGAGTGTTTTTTAACATCTGCAACAGATATCTAAAATTTTTAATTAATAATTTCCAACAAACAGATAGTAGTGAAACAGGAGATTCCGTCACGGTTATACCTGTTTCTATATCATCTGCAACTTTAAGGTACAGTACGTGCATCGAGTTCGGTATACCAGAAACGTTAAGGAAATTCATGCCCAAGAGGTCATACGGATTTTTGTATACGTTTTCTGGTTGCTGGCTGACGACGTCTGCATAATTTCTAATCCACTACAAGCGCGTGAGACCACGTTGGAGCAATTTTTTTTCCCAATACATTTATATTTTCTTAAAATTATTATACGTTTTATTGTCGTTTTAACACATATTTTTAATGAAATAAAGACAAGCTTGATACACTAACTGGCACGTTTTATCATTTTTACTACCCATCCAAAGTGGAATATTTTTATTTCAGCATTAACACGGTGGGTATTAATTACGAACGATTAATTGTTCTGTTTGAGCAATTGAAAGTCCGTGATTAAACAAATGCATTTTTCGGGGAAAACTTATAGAACTTTTTTGAAGTGCTTAGAAAAACCTTTATTTTGTTTTTTTTATGGAAGTTCCTAATATCGAAATTAAGCGAGTTATGACAAAAACAAAATTGGTTCTTATTTTTTTGGCGGCAAAAAATTGTGAATATCACCCCCTAATTACCACCCCAATTGAAAATGATTGTTACCACGTTACAATTTACTTTACTTGTGCACTTGTAATATGCTCTATAAGTTTGGCCGGTTTACAGTATTTAGTTTTTGAAAAATTTGAGCTTGAAGTGAAGACAGCTTTTTTGCTAGTTTGGAAAAAAATGTCTTTCTTTAAAAATAACTCAAAAACTATGGAAGATACGCAAAATTTGGTAGAGTGAAAAAATTGTAGAGTTTTTTCTAAAACTTTTGTTTTTTTACTTTTTCTGTACGATAAAGTTTGAGTAATGGGCCGTCCACACTACGCGGACTTAGATCCTACGCGCTTTTCGCCGTACGGCCTCTGACAAAAGCTCGCATGAGTTCTGAATCTTGAGCAAATCGAGAAAACAAATCAATTTTTGTTTGAAAAAACATACGCGCTTTTGAAAAGCCCTTATTGTGTAGATGTACAATGTACCTTTTTAAGCACAGCCTTTGGTCCGCGCAGTTTGGCTGTACTGCCTTTGCCATTAAAAATATCGCAAAAAAAGGCATTAAACTCTATATGAAAAAAAGAGGCAAAAGCGCGTATGACCTAAGTCCGCGTAGTGTGGATGCACCATAAGATATGCCCGTTTGATAACTATTAATTTTGTTTTATTATTAGTATTTTATTATTAGTATTTAGTATTTTTGATACCTATTAATTTTGTTTTATTATTATTGGTTCCATAATTATTTAATAAACAAATCTCAAATTATTATCACAATAACCACGTGGCGCCCCTACGAGTAGCACAAGTGAGCCCACCCTGACCATTGAGTTGCTGGCATTTTCGTGGCCAAAATTTAGCACGTAACATTTTGGCGCCCAACGTGTGCTATTCTGTTCTTAAATTTTGGTTATTTCGTTTTTTGTTGTTTTCAGCCAAAACGTCAAATTTTGGAAAGTTGTTTTTGACGTTCAGGTAGAACAAAAGTAATAATAATAAATCTGTTAAATGTTTCACAAAAAAATTCCGACATTTTGGGGAAAATTATCGCCACTCCTATAGTGAATTAAAATTCACTCAGTCAAAGGGCGGTGATCTCAAGGCGAATGAACGTAGTGAATGTTGCTCTGAATGAGTTGCGCGAGATTTAGCAGCACGTTGCAAAATACCCGGGTGAAACAAGTGTAGCGAGAGAATATGGTTGTCGTGAAACAAGTTGATAAGGGACCTCGTGCGTTAAAAAAACGAATATAATTATTTGTACGGTTACTTACCATTGTTTATGCCTCCGTCCATAATTTTATCCCAGAATTTATACTTTCTTTTAAAATTTTTTTTCCACGTCTCCACTCTAGATTTTTTTCCACTGATTTGATATTTTTCACCATATTTTTTTTTAAATAAACTTTAATTTTTTTTAAATTTTCCTACACTTAATACTTTTTTTTCAGCATTTTCTTTTTTTTTTGATTATATTCACTTTCACTTTCTTGTAATTTAATTTTGGCCATAATTTTGTAGAAATATTTTTTTTGTGACCTTTTCACTTCACACGAGGTCCACTTACGCGCACACGGTCAACACTGATCGTATGATAGTACCGGCGATTACATCAATGGATTACGATAAACCTCAATGAGAGTGAATTGAGGAGAATTAGGGTTCTCTGGAGAGGAGAGGGATTCATTAGTAATATCAATCGGAGTTCACCCGTGTAGTATTTTCCAGTTGTTAGCACTGGCAAAAAAAGAATTCATCGAGTATTGTTAGCTCCTGACCTAGTCACCCAATTTTTTTTACTTTGTTTTCTGTGGATTTCGAGGGCATTATTGGAGATCGACTTTGTCGTACGTACTGGTCGTTTTTTTTTTTTTTTATTGGCGAAACTTGGAAGAGCATCGAATATGGAAATTAATCGGTTAAATCAAGAGGAATTAGGATATGAGATGGCCATCAGGGGGCTGCCCATTGGGAAAGTGGACGATATGAGGCAGCGTGGATGGTGGAAAAAGAGTTTGACCCTACCCTATTAGAACCGTACCCCTTTTCATATGAGGATGACTTACAGACAGATTTCAGTGAGTACAAAGAACTGTTTACGAAGATCGAGTGGGCGCAAGGATGAATCGAATGCAAGCGGAAAACGAAGACCAGATGAAGGAGAAAACCGGTATCAGATATCAGAGCGGAATTAATTGTGCTTTTAGGTTCGCTCCAAATTAAGGCGGACGGGGAGAATGACGAAGACGACTCTTCAGATGCTGCCGCGGAGCTGTTTATTCCAGCCACAGTGATGACGAGCCATAGAGCGCAAGCGCAGATTCATAAATGGGGCATTCGATTTTCAGGAGAACAGCGGCAATCGGTGCATTCATTCTTGGAAAGAGTTAGTGAAATGGCCGCTGTATCGTGCCGCCCTGGACTTGTTCAGTGACCGAGCATTGATCTGGTACAGGGCGTACAAGGACTCATGCCATTCATACGACCTGGTCAGGGAGTTAAGGAAAGAATTCCAACCGCCGCCCGTCCTCCCGGCTGAGCGACCCCCTTTCCGAGGACCAACAGATGAAGATCTTAAAGAGGAACATCCACCCCTTTTATCAGACTCAAATTGGACTGATGGAAGTGGACTCCCTAAACCGTTTGGTACAGCTGGGACGTCAACTCGAAGCCGTCAGGGCCTCAGCAAAAGGCTTTATTCCGCCTCCGTCAAGGCGTAATCACACCTTATTGGAACCAGACCTGGCATATGTGGCGAGTGGAGCGCCAGGAATTGCGTCCCTGCATTGGAATAATAATAGTGCGGCAACTGGAAGGAAGTGTTTTAGGTGCGGTCGGACAGGGCATCTGGCGAGACAATGCCAGGGAAGGAGATGTTTCAACAGCACAGACCGGAATCGGGAAACGACCAGGGAGCTCGAGCCTAAGGGGCGGGTCGGGTAGTCCCAGTGGCGCCGTGGAATATGGTAAGAGCAACGAGTCGTCGTCGATAGCAGATGGAGAAGAAGAGTACATATTCATGGATTACCTTTTCGATACCAGTTAGAACGATGTTAGATCTTAGGGTGGAAGTTTTCGGGGTAACATTCCGTGCGCTGCTAGACTCAGGGGCGACGAAGACTGTCATAGGCGGACCAGGCTGGGAAAAATTTAAACGGATGGATTTGACGGTCAAGGCGGAAACGAGATCAGAAAGGTTGGCAAATGGGACACCTGTTGAGATTATAGGCGTCGTAACCATCCCAATGGCATTGGAAGGTAAGGTAAAGGTGAAGGAGGTCTTGATAATTCCGGAACTACCACACTACTTGATACTAGGGATCGATTTTTGGAGGGAAATGCGCATCCTGTCCTGACAGACTTTACGGACGATAGGTGGCGGTTCGGCGATGTAGAGACGGAGATACACGTGAACGCGTTGGAAGGTAAATCAAAGCTATCACCGGAGCAGCAAGGAGAGTTGGAAGGAGTAGTCGACGAGACAAAGGCTAAGATGGGGACCAAATTAGGTCGCACCAACAGGGTGGAACACACCATCGAAACCGAAGCGACTCCCATTAAGCAGCGTTACTATCCCGTGTCACCCGCAATGCAGAAGATAATCAACGAGCAGCTGGATGAAATGCTGAACGCAGGGGTAGTAGAACCATCTAATAGTGCTTGGTCTTCACCGGTAGTCTTAGTCAAAAAGAAGGATGGGAAGTATCGATTTTGCGTGGACTTCCGGAAATTGATCAAGGTAACCAAGAAGGACGCTTATCCCCTACTATTTGTGTCAGCCACTCTCGATAAACTACGTGACGCGCGGTACCTATCGTCGTTAGATATTAAGTCCGCGTTCTGGCAGGTGCCCATGGCGGAGAAATCTACGCAGTATACGGCCTTCACCATCCCAGGTAGAGGACTGTTCCAGTTTAATAGGATGCCATTCGGACTCAGCCTTCCAGAAAGCTAAAGATGGACTGGTGAGCGCACCCATTTTAACCTGCCCAAACTTTGAACATCCATTCATTATCCACACGGACGCCTCAGGTTACGGACTCGGAGCCGTTCTTACCCAACACATCGATGGTCAAGACTACTATTGCCTACCTCAGTAGGTCATTAAGTCGCCCGGAACGCAATTACTCTACCACGGTACGCGAGTGTTTGGCAGTGCTTTGGGCTATCGAAAAGTTGCGACCCTACATCGAAGGAACCAGGGTAGTAACGGACCACGCATCCCTGGTATGGTATGTAACCTAAAGGATCCTACAGGACGTTTGGCCAAGTGGGCGATTAGGCTCCAACATATGATTTCGAGATCATCCACAAAAAAGGCAAGAAGCATTTACTGCCAGATCTGCTATCAAGGTCAGTCCCCATCGTAGAGTGTATCAATGAGTAAGTTTCTAAGACAGACAAATGGTACGAGCGGATGGTCAGTCAAGAGAGGATCCAAGACGTTTACCAAACTGGAAGTATGAAGACGGAAACCTGTGGAAATATGTACGAACGAAATATCCGGAGCTGGTCGGAGAAGAAGCCAGCTGGAAGAGAGTTATTGCAAAACCATAACGGAAGAAGGCCATGCTGGAGGCACATGATGCCCCAACGGCGGGACATGGGGGAGTCAGGAAGACTTACGATCGGCTTGCGCAACGAGTTTACTGGCCGAAGATGAAGAGTGATGTCTTGACTTATGTTAAGCGTTGTATAGTCTGCCAGTCAACCAAGCCAGAGCGCAAGAAGGTTAGCGGGCTGATGTCGCCGAGGGTAGTGGGAAAGCGACCTTGGGAATGTATTTGCATAGACCTTATAGCCCCCTACCTCGTTCCACCCGTAGAAATAAATACATTCTGACCGTTGTTGATTATTTTAAGTTCCCTTTAGTTTTCCCGTTGCGATCTGCCATTGCCCCTCCCATTTGTCGTATCCTAGAAGAACATGTTTTCCTGATCTATGGGGTACCTAAGTTATTAGTTTGTGACAACGGCCAACAGTTCAAGTCGGGAGTATTTAAGGCCCTCAATGAGGAGTACGGTGTAACCATCAACTACACTGCATTTTACCACCCCCAAGCGAACGCCTCTGAGCGTATGAACCAGAACATCAAGCCTACGCTCCGCGCCTACGTGGCGGACAACCATCGTGTATGGGACTCATATTTGGCCAAGGTAGGATGTGCCATCCGCATGGCGACTCGCGAAGGAACAAAACTAACGCCCTACTTCATCAACTTTGGGAGAGAGATGACAACACACGGCGACGAGAAACAAGTGTTAGCTCAACAGGAGGATCGGGGGAAACACGTGCAAAAGCACTGGAAGATGTCAGCGAGAGATTGAATAAGGCAGCGGAAGTCGCCAGACATGACTGTAACCTCAGGAGGAGGGATCAGAGGTTTTATGCGAACGACTTAGTTTGGCGGAAGAACTACGTATTATCCGACGCTGTTCAATACTTCAGCGCAAAGTTAGCTCCGAAGTACATTGGACCATTCACGGTAGCAAAGGTATTGTCGCCATGGACGTACCACTTGAAAGCTCAGGGAGGCAAGAACGCCGGAACGTGGCACGCAAAAGACCTGAAGCCTTATGAGCATTCCACTCCACCAGGTTAGAAAGTATGGGAAATTACGATTGAATTATGGTAAATGATATTTAAGGTGATGTTAACGTAGTTGTGAATTGGAATTAGGAGGAATCATTAGTATTATGTGAATAGGAAGTTAGGATTAGTTTTATTGTATGAAATTGAAATTTGGATTTTTATGAATTTGAAGTTATCACTAGTCAATATTACGTGGACTCACAATTGGAAATAAGTATATGAAGGAGATAGAATTGAGATTAGTAATGTTATGCAGTATGAAGTTAGTTTAAGGATTGGGTTAGGGTAAGTTATAGGGAGTTACAGGGAAGGCGGTTTTACTCAGAGATTTCGTGCGAAATCTCTCGAAAGAAGGGGAGGTGTGTTATGACCTAAAAATAAAACAAAAATTAGATATGAAAGTTAAGATAAGTAGGGACAACTTATCTGTTCGTGCCGTCTGTGTGTCCTTAGAAAATGAAACTGCTGAGCCTATTTTATTGCAGGTGAAGATCACGGGCGTCCGAGAGGCTTTCGTTTTTAAAATAAATCGGATTAAAGCTCCGCTGTTAGGGAACTGACCGAGGCTACAGCAAACGGTTCCGTATCAACCCCATCACGACGGCTGCTCCTAAAAACTCAACCCAAAGGACAGATGAATACATAATAAATTTATAATTATAAATAGGAACTAGGATTAAGGACTTACCATAGATTGGAAGACTAATTGTAATACGCCGCACGGCTCTTCGATGATCCTAACCTCTTCCCCTGTAATTGAGATTTCCTACCAGAACTTCACACTCCGGACAAATTAAATGTTCGAACTAGCCTGACCAGCACACAGGGCGTGCTCCAACGAGTAATAATTCTAAATTAAAGATCTACCCCGGAATTTCCAAAAATGTGGCCGAAGGCTGTCAAGCCCCATTTTTTATTTCATGTTACAGGCGAGCCCGAGCCTTGAGAATTTTTCCGGAGGTAGAAAAAGGAATGCCGAGTTCCAGCGCACTTTTTGGAAAAAGAAAACAAAAATTATTATTATTAATAATATTTCGTAACCGATTGGAATGTGCGCTGGAAAATAGAAAATAGAGGGCATTTCCCAATAAAAACCGGGCCCCTGGAGCGGTTCGGCAGTTTTAGAAACTTATAGATAGTGAAAGGTGAAGAGTGAAAAGTAGAAAGTTCAACGAGCACACTGCAGGCGAACAAAGGAAAGGGTCATCGGTGGAGTCCGGCGTAAAAGTTAAGTACCTCTTATGCATTTCTTTTAGTTTTCTTTTAGTATTTTTGATAACTA
This sequence comes from Thereva unica, assembly GCA_949987705.1. Classification (NCBI taxonomy): domain Eukaryota; kingdom Metazoa; phylum Arthropoda; class Insecta; order Diptera; family Therevidae; genus Thereva; species Thereva unica. The sequence goes on along the minus strand of CATLJY010000896.1, from coordinate 57,047 downwards.
TTAATTTTGTTTTATTATTATTAGTATTTTATTATTAGTATTTAGTGTTTTTGATACCTATTAATTTTGTTTTATTATTATTGGTTCCATAATTATTTAATAAACAAATCTCAAATTATTTTATCGTGTCAAAACTGGGTTTTCCTTTTTTTATTGTTGTTGTTTTTTTTTCTGTCCGGTTCGTGGACCACAATGACCACGTGGCGCCCTTACGAGTAGAACACGTGAGTCCACCCCGACCGTTGAGTTGCCGGCATTTTCGTGGCCATAATTTAGCACGTAACATAAGTTTGCTTTGTTCGTAAATAGTAACGTTGAGAGCTTTAATAAAAATTATTTATATCACCTTATAGCTCTTGAAAAAATCTACAAAATTATTTTTTATTGAACTCGATAGCTCAAAAACTAAGCGAGTAATGGTAAAAATACCAATTTTTACAGTTATCAAAACACGTGTATTTTGAAGATTTCTTCATCTTTTCACACATTGTGAGACACACACGCATGCGCACACACAAAGTGATTTTGCGCAGCTGCAAAAAGGGTTGTGGCATAGCCTTCTATATATACAAGCCATGCACAACTTTTGAGCTGCTTGAGTGTGTAGTAGTACTTTGACCGGGTCTGTCTAAACGTCAAAGTTTGTTCGGTGGTGAAATACGTGTCGCCGCGCATAAAAATTTGTTAAATTTGCAGTTAAAAAAACATTAAATATATATTAAATTTAATAAAATCGTGCGTGAATTAGTGCTCCAGTGTTTTAATCGAAAAAATTAAAAAAAGTGAATGATTAAGTGCATTTTAAGAGTGATAAATTATAAGGTGGTCATTTTTGTTTACATTCGTGGTGGTTTTTTGAGTTAATTTAGCGAAAAAATGTTGAATTTGTGTCGTAATGATTTAAAAATGAATTTAAAGTGATTAAAGAGTGTCATAGAATAATTTTTAAATACATAAGTGCAGAAAAATGTGTAGGGGAAAGCCAAATAGTAATTGCTATTCATATTGTGTATACTTATGTTTTTAATAGCTATTCCATAATAATTTCAAATCACTTGAAATTCACTTTTGATTGTGTACTTATATTTTAATAGCTATTCCATGATAATTTTAAACCACTTTAAATTCATTTTTAATTCATTACGACACAAATTCAACATTTTTTCGCTAAATTAACTCAAAAAACCACCGCGAATGTAAACAAAAACAATAATGGTCACCTTATCAATCAACACTCTTAAAATACACTTAATCACTCACTTCCCTCAGATCACTAAAGGTAGGTTTACATTTGCAAGTGCTTTCGCGAAAGTCACTTTCACGAAAGTAAATAGAATAGGGCTCTATCCACTTGCGCAAGTGCTAGTTCACTGTCATGCAGTCTTAAAATGCACTTAATCATTCACTTTTTTTAATTTTTTCTATTAAAACACTGGAGCACTAATTCACGCACGATTTTATTAACTTTAATATATATTTAATGTTTTTTTAACTGCAAATTTAACAAATTTTTATGCGCCGCGACACGTATTTCACCACCGAACAAACTTTGATGTTTAAGAGCCGGTCAAAGTACTACTACATGCAAAAGCTTTTGCATGGCTTGTATATATAGAAGGCTATGGTTGTGGTTCAACCTGAAGTGATGAGCAACAATGGTCTTGTTCTTGCAGTCTTGTTGTTCTTGCACATTTTGCAAGACCAAGAACAAGACTTAGTTATACTTGCAAGAACAAGAACAAGCAGACTGAACAAGAACAAGACTAGATTAATCTTGTCTTGTTCTTGCGTTTGCTCTTCACTAGTTTGGCGATGAGTGGGACTCTTCTGCAATTCAACTTGTTTAAGCAGCGGAGACAATTGTCCGAATAGTACCCCAAGATCAAGAGAAAACGAGGAGGAAGGATAAGGCAGACTTAGAAAGGAGTGAAAATGAAGAAGAAAATGATTTTTAATTATGTTTTTTGATTTTCTACATTAAGATCCATAATATGTATATAAAATTTTTATTTTTCCAATTTTTTAATTCAAATTTTAATCAGTAGGGGTTGTTTTTATAGGGGTTGTTTTTATATGGGTTGTTTTCATAAAGGTTGCAACTAATAACTCATGATGCAATGATAATTTCTATCGATTAAACGCTTGAATCTACAATTCTACAACTATTTTCGAATAGGGGTAGTTTACACCCTCAAAAACTAAAAAGCAACCCTAGGCACATTGGCAACTTTGCAGTAGAAGGTAAGTAGAACCCAAATCCAAATTTTGGTGCAAATTGGTGCTGTTTGGCAGAATTTCCAGCTTTGGCCGTCTTTTCCTTGCATTGACTGGACTAACAGCATAAGAACGCAATATTAAAAATAAACTAAAATCGAACTTGATCCAGTAACGTCAAAAAAAATATAGTTCCGGAAGTTTGGCAGAATCGGATATATAAGCTCTAGACAATCAGTAATATCATTTATAGATTTAGCGCCAGTAAATACTATTTTGTCATTAACAATTAGTATGGCAGATCTCTTAACGAGATGGTTTGACAGTTCAGAGCTCACCTCGTATGGGTGCCCGCAAGGTTACCGAAATATACAAAGAAATTGTATAGCTGACGAACTGATTTGGGAAGCCGCGACCGCCTCTCTCCTTCCAGGTAAGGAAAGGGTTAGTATCCCTTGGGCCACTTTTAAACTCCGAAGCGAACAGAAAACAATACCACAAGCGAAGAATCATTGGAGGTTTCTTAATAAATACACCTTGGCCAAATTAACGTGGCCTTCTTATGATCTCAGGCGGACCGAAAATCTCGAAGTTTGGGATCCCGCAACTTAGAAGATTCATTACTTCCTCAAGATGTTTTAGCGAATAAATGACGCTTTACCTTTAACATCTGGTTGAAGTGGGGTCACCATGGTATCACAATGGGCCTATCTGTTGGTGCAAGTTCTCAAACCAACAGCTCAGCTAATATCTAACCTAACTTAACATTACCATGCGGTAAATAAGACCGGGAAACAATTCTGGCCCATAAGAACAAAATTGTCCAGGAACCAGATTAAAATTTTCTAAAAGTATAGAAAATCGTAGATTAACCACGCTATTCTAAAAGCAGTCATAAAGCCTAAACTAAATTGAAAAGCAGTGCAGTGCAGCACTGCGTCGTGAAATTTAAACTTTGTGTAACTGAAAGTGGCAACTCACATTAACTGCATTGCCTTGCACTGCACTGCACTATACTGCCTTGTCTTAGGCCCATTTCTAAAAAACTGTTTCGCATTGCTTGCCAATTTCTTGAAAATTTCATATGAAGTAGTCTTTGCTATTAAATGATTGTAGCCATGTTAAAGGTAAATATTTATAATAATATAGTCATTGTAACAAAGCACATAATGTTGACATGTTCTAGAACACACGCTGTGACGAATCTGCTTTTATAAGTGAATGTAGTAGTTTTAATACAACCGTTAATTTAATTTTATCAAGTATGTTAATTTGTAGTATAGAGCATTTTAACTTTGAGGAATGCGAAGATGAAATATGTGAAGCCTTTAATATTAATGCGTGCATGAAGCGGGTGATGGACTAGAAGCAGTTGATACTTCGCTCAGTAGAAACAGTTGACACTTTACTAGGTATAAGCTCCAATGAAGGCTCTTCATCAGGGACAAGTGCTGTCCCAGTCAGCAGGAAAAGTGGAAAAGTTTGGTGGATGACCTTCTTATTAAAAAAAGCAATGAGGAGCTATTAAAATTAATGCGCTGTATGGAGACTGATTTAAATAAGAGCAAAACAAAGGAAGCAACATTTTGTGAGAGCCTTCGCGTTCAACTGGAGGAGGCAAATTTAAGTACAGGGCAATCCATAGAATTCCAAATACAAGTATTTCAGTTGCTTCGGGACAAAATTGTGCAATGAAATCGGTTAGTATGTGAATAGAAAGTATTTTTTATTTATTAACTTCCCAGTATAGGAAGTTATTGTAATCGGTCCGAAAATCGAAATCGAAATTTTCAACGTATTTTCATCGTTCAAGGTCCCAGGAGCATTTTAAGCAAAAAATTGGGAGGAAGTATGTGTGTGTGTACGTATGTGGTCATTTTTTCCTGCACGATATTGCGCGAACCAAAAAAGATATCGACTTCGTTGGGGTGTCGTTCGAAGCGTATTAACAGAAATATGATCTGAAAAGATTTTCATAAAATTCGGTCCAGCCGTTTTTTTGTTTAAGCGGCGTAAGTGATTTTTGTACCTGCACGATATCGCCCGAGGTGCCGTTCGAAGCGTATTAGCGACAATATAATCTGAAAAGATTATAATAATATTCGGTCGAGTGGTTTTTTGGTTAAAATGACATAAGTGGTTTTTGTACCTGCACGATATCGCGCGAACTATAAAAGATATCGACTTAGTTGACGTGACGTTCAAGTGTAGTAACCAAAATATGATCTGAAAGATTTTCATAAAATTCGGTCGAACCGTTTTTTTTTTTTTTTTTTGAAGTAAAACTTCTTTAGGGACGTTTGCTTAAAAAAATTTACATGAGAGTGAATCAATTTCATTCGTGTAACGCTCTCACACATGAAAAATCGTCATAACTTTCGTATAACGATGGGAAAAGGGGCGGACGGGGTACAAGAGACGATGACACTCGGGGCTGTGTGTGCAACAGTTAAAATACACTCTGCCTTACTGCATAGATTTTCTGGCATGTTAGCTACGTTGTCGCCCAGACTTTGCTTTATCTCATTATAGGAATACAAATTCACCATTCTGTAGAGGTGAATTATTTCAGATTTTTCTTGTGGTTTGGTCACTGGCCGGGCTTGTGCCGCGGACACTTTGGGGTTGACTGACATGTTGGAAGCGGCATATACGAGAAGAATTTTCGGCGGTGGTTTGGGTGCTTAGAATACCAAAAGGGAGTGGTGAATTAAATGTGTGAGGTGCTGTTGTTTAAAACTGGCACCCACTTCCCCTTTGGTGAGATATGCTGGACCTTTACCCTTTTTAAATTACAATTTTTTTTAACTTGCACAAATCGACGAATCATTTATGTCAAAACATTGCACTGTTGTGAAAATCGTTCCTGATATGTTTTTTGGGTCGCTGATTACGAAAATCAGGGTCCCACAGTCTTAAAATATGGATGTCACCTTTAAATATGCTTAAAAATTCATCTTTTTAAGTGTTTTCGCGATAATTTTAATTATAATCAAAAACAATCTAATAAAATACATTTTTGCAACATTTATGTATATTCAAAAGTGGTTGATTTATAACAAAGCAAATTTTATGATAAGGGATAATAGTAAAGGGCTGAAACTATCCCTACATCTGACATTCTGACATTGTCATTTGAAAAAGTTGTGCATGCAGCTGTTCGCCTTTCACTCATTAACCATATGAAGTTCATCAATGCCCGGCTTGACACGCTGTCTAACACCTTGAACTCTGTTGTGACCAATACGGGTTCCTTGATTGAGAAATTTGAGAAAATTTCTTCCCGAGTTGCAACAGCACTAGAATCGTTGGACGACATGCACTCGGCGATACTTAATCCGGTCGCCACTTCTTCCTCCTGCACTTTTAGCTCCTCGGCTTCTGTCCATCCTATATTGGACGACATAAAAAGGAATACCAAGCGTGTCAGGGTTGATATTGAATCGCTGTCATCAGCAGTGATTCAAAATCACAATGCCCTGAGCTCCCTGTCCTTAAAATTGGAGAGCGTCGTTGTTACAAATAAGACCTCCCCAGCGACGGCAGCATCTGATGACGCTCTGCAGGTTGAGGAGCAGCCTCTGCCTTCACCCTGTCCCGCGCCTACTTCTTGTTCGGAGAACGTCTTCTTGCCACAGGAGGCCGTCAATTCAATTGCTCCTATTATTAAGGTGCGTCGTAAAAGTCGCAGGAAAAATCGAAATCGCCAAGCCATCATTGGTGACGGTGTCACCCCGAGTTTCTTGCCCCGCGTTCCAGGGATAGAATCGATCTCTAGGCCGGTCTCGGTATCAACCTCTTCGACCTTAATAGTGGCCAACCCCCGGTCACTGAAGCTACAGTTCCCCTAGAACCGTGCACCCCTCTGATTACGATACCGAGACCTTTAGATATCTTTATATCACTATTCTCTCCTGAAACCACGACGGAGTCTGTCTGTGAATATTTAAGGAAGAAATCTATAGACCCTGGAACTGTTTCATGCAGAAAAGTCAGCAAGGCTTCCAAGCCTGTTGCTTCTTTCGTTTTGTCTGCACCGCCCGTTATTGCCGAGACTCTTTTAGATCCTGGTTTCTGGCCTGCTGGTGCCCTTACCAAGCTCTTTGTTCCCCGTACCCGTACTCGAGCACATCACTCAGACGTTTCCATTCCGAGAACACCAAGGATGCCAAAAAACTTGAGACCCTTTCCCTCTACTACCAAAACGTGAAGGGGACAAGGTCCAAAACTAACGACATCCTTCAGGCATCGATGGCTAGCGGGTTCGATGTCATAGCGTTCACGGAAACCTGGCTTTACGAAGGTATTCTTAATGCTGAACTCTTCGATTCCTCCTACCAAGTCTTCCGGAGGGACCGTCACACTGACTCGGATGCTCGCGGGGGTGGCGTACTTCTTGCATGCCGCAGCCACCTTAATTGTAACCCAATTTCGCTTCCTAGTTTCTCTAACCATTTGGACATTGAGCATGTCGCTCTCAAGATCTCTTTTTCAAAATCAAATCTCTTCCTGTTGTGCTGCTATATCCCACCAGATATGATAAGCACACTTGACGATGGAGGTTTAAGCCTCTATGATATTCTCATCTCCTGTGTTGATTATAGCCTGAATATGATGAACACTGGTGATGAATTACTTCTTCTTGGCGACTTCAATTTACCCAATATTCAGTGGGTATTTGATGAAGCTGACGATAACTACCTCCCCGAAGGCAATTTTAATTCTAAGGAATCCTGTTTTCTCAATTCCTTATTCTCACTTGGCCTTAATCAAATGAGTGGTGTGACTAATGTGTTAGGGAGGCAGTTGGATCTTGTATTCTTTACCGACTCAGGAAACATGATTGTTGAACCCAGTCCAATAGTCATGACGTCCGTTGACAATTACCACCCTCCTCTTTTGCTAAATTACTGCTCCAACTCAAAGAACAATCCTTGTCCGGAGGCGGTAACCCATTCCTTCAACTTTAAGAAGGCTAACTTTAATGTACTCTCATCTAAGCTTGCCTTGATTGATTTCAACAGCTTACTTTCCTCAAATGAATTGGATGTCGATGTGGCACGGTTTTACGCCGTACTATATGAAGCTATTGCTTCATGCGTACCTTTTGAGCCCCAAAAATTGCGCAGTTCATCTCCACCTTGGTACAACAATGAGCTGAAGCATTTAAGGAATCAGAAAAATTGACTCTGGAAGACCTATTTAAAAAGGAAGGATTCTCCGAGTCTTATTACATTTACTGATTGCTATAACAGATTTCGTTTACTCTCTTCTGCTCTGTATGGCGAATATCTCAGCAGCATGAGGGACCAGGTTTATACTGATCCTAGAAACTTCTTCAAATTTGTCAACTCCAAGAAAAAAGCTGATAACTACCCAAAGACTATGCAGCACACTAACTGGTCAAGTAGTGAGTCTTCCTCGATTTGCAACATGTTTGCTTCATTCTTTCACCAATCTTTCACCCCTCCTAATTTTCAACCTAATGACAATAATTTTCGTCACATAACTCTACACCGAGAGGCTACTAGTTTGTCTCTCTCAATCTCCATTGACGATATTATGAAACATATTGATGAACTCCCATACGATTTCACTTCCGGCCCTGACGGTATCCCTCCTGCTGTCCTTAAATCCTGTGTGGAGGTTCTCCAGTGTCCACTGAAAACCCTTTTTCAAAAGTCCCTGGATAAAGGGTACTTCCCTACTCTTTGGAAGAATTCGTTCATAATTCCTATTCACAAAAGTGGTAGCAAGAACGAAATATCGAACTACAGACCAATTGCCAAGCTGTCTGTCATACCGAAGCTTTTTGAATCAATCATTTATTCTGCAATCGTGCCCATCTGCAAAAAACTTATTTCTACAAACCAACATGGTTTTCTTCCAGCTCGTTCCACTACCACCAATCTCCTTGAATTCACTTCCCATGCTGTTGAAGGCTTCGTTTCCGGTTGCCAAACTGATTGTGTTTACACTGATTTCAGTAAGGCATTTGACAAGCTTTCCCACTCCATTATACTTTTCAAACTAAAAAGGTTAGGTTTCCCTGAAGCCCTTCTATTATGGTTCCAGTCATACTTAGCTGACAGGACCTACCAAGTCCTTTTAGGTGGATCCAAATCCGCGACCATTGAGGCGTCATCCGGTGTCCCTCAAGGCAGTCATCTTGGCCCTATCCTCTTTATTCTTTCTATTGATGATATTGTTACCTTGCTAAGACACTGCAGAATCCTGATTTATGCTGATGACATCAAATTGTACCATCTACCATCTATAATTTATAACTACTCATTTTCTAGTGAGGGTGTCCCCCGTGTTAATTTTGTCAAAGATCTCGGGATTAGATTTGACACCAAGCTGGACTTTGCTTCTCATATCAACTATATTTCTTCCAAGAGTAGCTTAGTCTTGGGTTTTATAAAAAGGTGGTCCAAAGAATTTAACAGCACCCTGATCACTAAACACCTCTACATTTCCCTTGTCAGACCTTTACTTGAATATGCGTCCCAGGTTTGGTCTCCTCACTATTCTTCGCATGTTGAAAAAATTGAGTCGGTTCAACGTAGGTTCGTTCGATTCGCATTGAATCACCTTCCTTGGGAAGACCCTTTAATTCTTCCACCATATGAATACCGACTTAAGTTACTCAACTTAAACACTCTCCACAAGCGTCGTGAGGTGGCCGATGTTGTTTTCGTCCACCAGCTTCTTAATGGACGTGTCGACTCAGGTTTTCTAAGGCGCCGTGCGTCGTTTAGAGAGAGCCGATACAATCTGAGAGGACCACCGCTCTTACACATCAACTCCTCTAACACCAATTATGGCCGATTTGAGCCTGTTAATCGCATGTTCATTAATGTAAATAAAAATATTAATGTTTTTAGCGTGAGCACTAACAAAGACCTGAGTCTATTTGTTGTCTCATGACTGTTTATGTGTTTTGCATGCAATTTTTGGTACTTAATCTTTTATGTTTGCATGTCTCAGCTGAGCCACGGCAGTGGTAAATATTTCCCAGCCCTGCTACGTTAGAAGGGAAACTCTATATGTATATATATATATATATATATATATATATATATATATATATATATATATATATATATATATATATATATATATGTATGTGTGTGTATGTATATATAGATTTTCATGCTTAGATGAAAAGTGCGCCTTCTGTGCTAGAAGGGTTAACTCTTGAGTATAAAAAAAAAGATGAAAGACTTGTTAATTTCTAGACTTTGTGCAGAAGCTGCTCTCAGCATTCGTTTTATATTCTCACAATGCAGACGCCGCTCTCAAAATCCATGGCATATTCTCGCACCCATTCATTTCATATTTTCGCAATGCAGACGCCGCTCTTAGCATTCATTTCATCCTCTCGCACACATTCGCTGCTGTCTGTTGCTCTAGCTCGACCAAATTTTACTTACATATCTGGGGCACTTATTCGAGGTCCAGTTGGCTGTTGGCCCGTGTGAAACTGGCCATTCTAATTTGAATGAAAATAATTTTTCTGATGACGTCAAATATGTAGCAAATAAGAAACAAAATGTGGTAGAATTTTGAAAACGCGAAATGTAGTAGATCTGCTACTATTGTAGTAGAAGGCCCAACACTGCCAGTAACAGACAGCAGCGATGGCGTGCGAGAATATGACATGAATTTTGAGAGCGGCGCGAGAATATAAAACGAATGCTGAGAGCAGCTTCTGCATTGCAACATTCAAACCCAATCCCACCCACCAAGCGCGGGCTATTTTGCCTCGCACACATATAATTATGCGCTGCTGTTTGTAAATGGAGCTCAACCAAAGCCTTCTAATGTAGAAGGCTTTGAGGTCAACCAAAAGTTTCCATGCTCTAGCCAGCTGCATAGGCACAAGTGCCCAGAAACGGGTACGAACCAAAAATGCGCGTGACCATCGCTGCTGTCTGTTGCTGGACCTCGACTAAAAGTTCCCATGCTCTAGCCAGCTAAATGGCTGCAATATTTAAATATTTTGCTTGGATTAATCGCTTTCGGCGACATGGAATACGTTTCGGCGGTTCGCCTATTCGACTGCGCGTCTGCATTTTACGTACATATCTGGGGCAGTATCCTAGTAGGGAAAATCGCAAGTATTTACTGTGGGAAGTAGATTTGAAAGTACTTCTTTAATTAGTGTTTTCTGTAATGACTTATAAGTAATGCAGAGGAGAATGGGTTTGGTGACCAAGCGTTTGATTTCGCGCAAAAAGCGTGTTGAAAAACTTCGTAGCTGCTCGTTTTCTTTGTTAATTATCTCAGTTATCTCAGCCATTAAGCTTCTGATCTTTAATGCATAAACATATATTTGAATTTATGTTTATGATATAAATATAAATCGCTTAATTTTACTTATTTTACTGATTCTGAAAAAATTCAAAATCTTTCCAAGGAAACAACGGCGTTATTCAGTTTTACAGAAGGATGTCTTTTAATTTCACACATAATTTCAAGGCGTTCAGAATATTTCCTCGTATTGTAATATTACTTTGTAGAAGATATTATTTTTCAATCGAGTATTCATTTTGCATTTACGTCGTTGTTCTTCCGGAGGTACGATATGACTTTTTTGCATATTTGCACAATGTTTAAAATAGCAAAAATTTCTGTTTCGTGACTATTGCATCAACCCGACGATATGTACTGTGTACTATGTACTACATATTTCATATGAACTATGCACTATGTATTTATTACTATATATTAGCTACTATTTCTACTAAAAACTACATTATCCCAGTCATCCATCGTCCGATTTTTGTGTGACAAGTTTAAAACAAACAGTTTAATTTCCAAAACATTGCAACACATTTTGGAGTGAGTGCATATAAGTAACAATTAAATAAACTTTAACAGAATATTCATAAATAAAATATATTAATCCTTATCGTCCTGTATTAAGATTGATTTGGAAATTTAGACTAGCCATAAAAGTTAACACTTCTAAAGTGTGGTCCTACGCACACTCATTTTTTTTTTAATGGAAGTTAAGTGAAATAAATAACCTTTATGTTAGTTCAAACCAGTGTTTTATTTATACAATTTTAACATGTTTGCCTTAATATTCTAGCTTCGGCCACATATTCTTTTAACGTATTACGGATAGCGTAAGCAGTTCTTGGAGCATTAAATCTTGTAAAAAGTCTACATGTTTGCAAATATCGAACTTCCTTTCTCCATAATCCCTCAATTATGTTGTTACCGCAAAAACTTTCCACATATTCTGGAGGACAATATTCCCCATCGTGCATTTTCACAAAATTATGCAGTACGACGACAGCTTTAACAATTCTTTCAGCATTCTGCGGTAAGGAATTTATGATATTAAGTAAAACCCTCCAACCAAATGCATTTTCTATTGTAACACGGGCTTTGGACAAAGTTTTATTAAAAATACCTTCGCTTTCTGATAAAGAACTTCCAGAAAAAGGCCTCATAATATTGGTTCTTAGAGGAAAAGCTGCATCCCCACAAAGAAATATGGCACTTTCACATTTGGCTTAGGCATATTTTCGTCTTCCGGCATTTCAATGGTCTTCTGCAGTAATGAGGATTCTTTCAATACACCACCATCGCTTTGCACCCGTGTGCTGCAATATCAACAGCTGTAAAGCAGTAATTGCTGTCCTAAGCTGCTAACACAATAATGCTATGATATTTTTTGTAATTAAAGAACACAGATCCTGCATTTGGAGGGCATTTTATTCAAATGTGTTTGCCATCTACACAATGCGGTAGATCACTCACGGAATAAAAATCAGTTGCTATCTTCCTTCACTCATCTTTGTTAGGGGGCGCAAGATATATCTCTCGTAATTGATCCCACATCATCTCGCAAGTTTCCAAAATAATTTTTCGGGCTGTAACCCAACCTTAAACAGTTATTCGTAAATCATTTTTAGAAACACTCACATCAAAGTCATTACAAAACGACATTCTGCAGCTATTGGTTTTCGGGGTGCCCTTTTTGTTAAACAATTTTTGAGAAGATTTAGCAATAGATAACTGTGTAATTCCCATTCTAGTAATTCTTTTCCCTCTTCTTTTTTTTAACTTTAAAAATTTTGTTACAAAACCCATGAAGGTCACGCTGTTTTTCTGCATTATAGCTTCTTGTCCATAGCCTTTTTTTTTATTATTTAGCAAAACTAAATTATTGCGTCTTACATATACAGGCAACACAAGCAATCTATTTTTAATAAACTCAGAATCCTTCACCGAGCCGTTAATATTCCGAAGGAATTTTCGATGGTATTTCGTGCTCTCGACAATCTTTTATTGAAGTACTCCTTTTCCTCTTGTAAGTTATGACTTCGAAAAGGTCGCATTATATGTATTTTGCGTAGAGGGAAAGCAGCATCTCCCACAAAATAATGTGGGAAGATCAACGTGCTCTTAATGAGCTGGGAGTCCGCGTGAAAGTAACGCTGCAAGGTCCCCATCTAATTGGCTTTGTCAAAAGGAGACGCTGCCAGGATCACCATCACTCTGGCTGCCATAAGAACCAATATCTATTACCGCAAATGTATAATCCCACCAAAAAAACATTAAAAATGTGAGTTAGAAGTTCGTGGGCGCGGAAATTATTTATTTTAGTCTAAAACTCACTTATTACAAAAAGAAGTGATATGGATTAGTCAAGATGAATCGTTAATAGCATGAAGCCTGAACTACATTGAAAAGCAGTGCAGTGCAGCACCGCGCAGTGAAATTTAGACTTCTTGTAATTGAATGTAGCAACTCACATTAATTTCACTGCTTTGCACTGCACTGCACTGCGCTGCCTTGAATTAGGCTAATTTCTAAAAAACTGCTTCGCACTGCCTGCCAATTTCTAAAAAACTTGATATAAAGTTGTCATTGCCATTGTTGTCAAAATGGATAATGAAAAATTGATAGAATTAATGAGAAATAAGTATACAACAAAAGTCAGAGGACTAAAAAAGTTATTAAAGACTATATATGAACAGTGAATGTCAAAACACTGCTTATTCAATGTGTTTTACAGCGCGTTTTCCGATAAACCACTGCAACATACTGCACAGTGCTGCACTGCACTGCTTTTCAATGTAGTTCAGGCTTGAAATTATTAAACACGTGCATTTTTTTTTTTTTAAATTCAATTTTTGCAAAGTGACATTGCTATCGTTATAAATGTTTTCGTACTAACATGTGATAGCGATTATTTTTTTATTCTTTGGTTGCAAGATCAGTATCAGTCAAACATAAAAAAATGGATTAATAATGTAAAATAAAAGTAGCTAATGAAAATGCTTTTATTAGACTATAACGTTCAATTGAACTTCCGGGAGACTCCAGCGGTTCGCTGCGTCTTCGATATAATCCAGTAAAGCCCGACTAGTGTACTTGATCACTTGTTGATGATTTGCATATCCTAAGTACCACAAAACAGTCGCGATATGAGCGCAGCATCCCAAGGTCCTTGCACCGGACTTGCACGTACAGTAGTACCCTAAAATTAGTCCATCCTTATCCATTTCCATCGGTTCCTCATCTTTTTCTACATCGTCGCGGTTTTCATAAGCAATCCACAGTCGGTATCTTGATGCGTTCGGGAGTACACTCGTATTCTGATGAATCCTGGTTCCGCGCACTCAAGCGATAATTTGATGGAAAATAATAAAAAAGAGGCAAAAACTACATCGAAAAAATTGATTTTCGGCCGAAGTCGAAGTTTTCAAAGGGCAGTTTGGAATACAAATTTCAGGTTTCGTGCTTCTTGCCCGTGACTACTTTTCATCAGAAGGGTACGAAGAATGTAAATATCACAATATCGAGTGATTTGACGGAGACCGTTTTTCCATAAGAAGCTTGCGGGTCCTTTGTTTTCCGAAGGCGAAGCAACGAGGAAAGGATATATAATAGTGAACTAGTTGCGATGAGGGTTCGACCCTTTCGGTCCACACGATCAACTTCCCAGTATGATGGAAGGAAGCTCTTTGAAATAACGATAAGAATGGTAAATCCGCAAGGCTTTTCTAAAGAGCTTTTTTTGTTGAACAGTAGCAAACAAACATGTCCCTGGCACTTCGTTCGCTACACTATAAAGCGAATTCATTTTGAGCGTGTTGACGCGCTGATGATAAATTGCAATGGTAAAAACTTCATTTTCAATTCGAACGATTTCAGGAGATAGTACCAAAATTAATCAATGTAACGGACTTGTCAAACTTGTCCGAAAAGTCCAAACTGTAATCACTGGAAATCCCGCGATGAACTCAATTCCTAAAACAATTCGCCGTTCAAACAGTTGTGAACTAAAGTTTGAAAATTTCGCCATGTTTGTAATGGTTAACGTATTTCTGCTGAAGAGGGGAGATGCTAAGACCGGGGACTTAGAGCAGAAGGTGAAAGCATCGATTAAGGGGGTGGCCGAGGTGAGAGCCAGTACAAATACGGTAGTGATCGAGCGTAGAGACTTGGACGAGATCACAACCAAGGAAGAGGTGTGCGAAGCACTGAGGACCCAGCTAGGCCTGACGATCGAGGAAAAGGATGTCCTCAGGCTAAGAGAGTCGTGGGGGCACTCAGACGGCGTTTATAAGCCTGCCTGTTGAAGCTGCGAAGAAGGCTATCGCAGCAGGTAAAGTTCGAGTCGGCTGGGTGGTATGGCGAATGCGAGAGCGGGTATCGCTAAAACCGTGCTTCAAATGCATGAAGTTCGGTCATATAGCGAGAAACTGCAGCAGCAGCCAGGATAGAGGAAGGCTGTGCCGAGGCTGCGGAAAAGAGGGTCACAAAGTAAAGGAGTGTGACCAAGCTGCCAAATGCCGAATTTGTAGGGAGGTAGAAGGCAGGGATAGTGGGCACGTGACCGGAGGTAGTAGATGTCCGGCGTACAAGAAGGCACTGAAAAGCAAGCGAAGATAAGGTTCATACAGATTAACCTGAACCACTGTCAAGCGGCACAAGATCTGCTGGCACAGACAGTCTATTAGGAGAAAATCGACGTCGCTATCGTCTGCGAGCAGTATAGAAACCTGCACAGCGGCGTCTGGATAAATGATAGCAGCGGCACGTCAGCGATATGGAGGTGCGGGAGCCGAGCCATGGAAGATACCATGAGAAGCCCAGAGAATGGCTTCACGCGGGCAAAAGTAGGCGGAATACACGTCTACAGCTGCTGTGCGGCGCCAAGACTGACACTAGACGAGTACGAGTCGATGTTGGAAAGGTTAGCCGCCGACGCGAGTCGCCATCACCCGGTAATATTAGCGGGTGATTTCAATGCTTGGGCTGTCGAATGGGGCAGTCGACAAACGAACGCAAGAGGGCGCATACTCCTGGAAGTATTCTCGCGACTAAATGTGGTGTTGGTCAACACCGGAGGCGAAAACACATTCCAAAGGGGTGGAAGATCGTCTGTAATCGACATCACTTACGTGAGCGATTCAGTGGCCAAAGATCTACAGTGGCGGATGAGCGATTTGTACACGCACAGCGACCACCTAGCCATCATCTTCGAGATTGGCCAGGGTATAGGAAAAAGGAATCCTATCTATGGAACGAATAGAGGATGGGTCATCAAGAAACTCGACACGGAGGTGTTCGAGGAAGTATTCCTGCATGATGCGAGGTCGGCAGGAGGTGCCAGGGAAGGGGCAGAGCGAATCGTAGATTCATTAAAACGGGCATGTGATTCATCCATGCCTCGGCGCGCCGGCAATCGGCAACACCCACCAAACTTCTGGTGGAACGCCGAGATCGACGAATGCCGAAGGGCCTGCCTGAAAGCGAGAAGAAGAACTCAGAGAAATCGGAACTGTTCGGATTTCGATGAACTCCTTAAGAGATATAAGGAAGCGAGGAAAATTTTGAACAAAGCCATCGCTAGAAGTAAATCCGAGCACTTCAAAATCTGTATTCGACGCACCCGCTGAGCCAAAAAAAGCAACTGCTTTACCAAACACTGAGAGCACTGGTCTTCTAGAGCAAGATAAACTTCGCAAGGCCGTACAATAGGTGAAGGAACAGTGTGGCAGATGTCCCGATGCCTTTAATTGGACCCGCCATATTCAGGACGGGCCTGCACATAAGCTTAACCAACCAATCACTTAATCGGAATAAACACAAATCGCATGTCTCTGAGATGTCTGCAAATTTAATAAGGATATGAGCGATACACATAGATATGTTGTGTTAACATCCTAAACACGGCAGCCCTTCTGCCACGCTGTCCTTCAAGCCACTGTACAAGGTTGGACCGCGCAGCGCCCCCATTCAGACAATTCCTGTTCCGACTTGCATATGCAAACTTGTGAAGCTGGCGATCGTCAAAATTAAATATTTATATTTCGTAACCATTTAGAGCTTAAACAAGTCCTCTTAAATTGCGGAAATAACCTCCACTTGAAATCTCATTTCGGGATTATTTGTTATCGAGATATGAGCAAAAGAAAAACTTGAAAACCAGAGCGGCGCTAGAATTAAAAATGCTTTTTTTCAAGTGCTCAATTATGTTGAAATTCAATTTTTCCTGTTAGATTCGATTTGTCATTACTTTCGGATTATAGAATGGCACTATCTAATTCAATGTAATTAAATTTGCAAATAATGAATTGAAATATTGAGTGAAGATATCCAGTAATTTTCATCTAGGTTCTTTTGGTTAAGTTCCAATCCCGTGGTTCGGGCGCAGAAATCAAGTTCTTCAATTGAGTAAAATTATTAATCAAAGGAAAAAATCAGCTGATACAATAAAAAATCGTTCCCCCTTAACAGCGGATTCCGAATACTATCAAACAGACTTAATAGCTTGTATGTCAATCTCATTAATAAAGAATCAAAGTCTTTAAGGTCATAATCTGTAGGGATCCTATATAGATATTTTACAACTTCTTTCATGAATTACGTATAGATTAAACTTCAAAACTGTCAGGATCCAGATATGAATCTATGTATAATCTAAAAATCTTGACAGTATATACTGAAACCCCAGTAGAATCTTTGGAATATGTTGGTATGATTTGCGTAGAATCTTAAAAATAAAATCTTCATGGAATCTATGCAAAATCCCTGTGATTTCCAAATGGCAAAAAAGTATTTATTAAATGCAATCTATCCCTGCATTTCCAAGTAAATTTTGTATTTCCGTATTGCACAAAATACTTCACTTAACAGTATTTTGTACATAATTTTGTAGATACAAGGAGATATAACATAATTAATATTAAAATGGCAACTATTCCAGTGATATATATCTGTAATACAGATGTTCCGCTTCATACAAAATTTTGTCACCAGCAAATTTTCTAGGGGGATCTATTAATCTTCCCATCGCGAAGCTTTAGTCTACACATTCCACATAAGCTCTCCGCGCAGTTCCCCAAGTTCTCTGTTGATGGACAAAGGAAGAGGCGAAGGGCAGAGTGGCTTCGGAACTTCATTCCACACGGACGAAATGTACTGTTTCGCCTTCTCCACCCCTCACACACTTTGCCCTATCAGCCAGGCAACAGACGACACAATTTTGTGTGAATGGCCAAGCGCCGGGCGCAGGATGATGTTTTTTTAATTTCCATTGCGGCAGGTCATGATTTTGTTTTTTTTTTTTCTTGTTTTCAGGCATACGTTTGTACAATTTCTCGGAAGAAATGAAATATTCTTTTTAGGCAACTTTTCGTGTTCAAGGCTATTTCGCTACATTTCAGGTGCGCGGAAAATAATCGATTTGAATTCTATTTGATTAGCCAAGGGGTCAGGCGCAGTGCACCGCAGGATGGAGTTTTTTTAAATTCCAATTTTTTATGTGGGGAACTTGTGAATTGTGGCAGGTCATGATTTTGTTTTTTTTTCTTGTTTACAGGCATATAGTTCTCCAATGAAATATTCGTATTTCCTGGCCATTGATAGTTGTTCCCGGCCGAATATTTCAGGTGCGCGGGACACGATCTGCTATTGGGTGAACTTAATTTGTGTACCGGTCGGTGGAAGTCGATCAGATGATACATATTCGCATTTTCTTCCGTAAACAAGGATGAGAATTCAATTACCACATATTGTTTCTTACAAATTTTTAATGTCATAAAAAATGCATAAGGAAAAAGACATTCACTAATTGTTATTCCTAAATGTCAATTTTGGTACATATGTAGGTACATGTTAAGAACTGACTGAAACATTCTTTCGTCTATGTCAATTTTATAGGGTAATAATAGGTAATTTAAGGTGGGCGAAGGAGTTTTTAAGAAAATAACTGAAGATTTTAATTTTTTATTTTACTCATACTAGTCCGGGCGCTGGAGCATTTCCCGTGGTTTTGGCGTGATGTAACGGACTTTTTTGGTGGAATCGGTCAGAAATGACATCCTCAACAATATTTAGGGGGTGCGCAAGCATGAAACTCCCTGGAAAACTTTTGGTAGCCCAAAAACTGAAAAGTTCACTAAAAATTCCCTGTTTTTTGGCCTTTCTTGTTAAATATCTCTTAACGAAGGCTTCTAGGCGAAAAATTTGTTGAGCAAGTTTTGTTCGTTATTAGATTTGCTAAAACTTACCCTAAAGTGGATTTTTGAAATTTGAATTTTTGCATTGCAAAATAGCCGAAAACCGCGAAAAAAGTACCTCACTTTAAAGTTAGCACAAGGAAAGGAGAGACCATTATCTTCCAATTTAATTTTGGAATTAAATAGTTAAAGGCATGATTAACTTATATCCAAAACCCGATCACGGTCGATCAAATAGTTTTGGCATAATGAATTTTGCAATTAAGTGAATTTAAAAAGTTAAATTTGTTACTGCGCCAAAAGAAAAACTCCCATGTTGGTCCTGATTTTTTTACGTATGCTCTAAGACTCTCTTTACAATATCCAATCATTAAAATTCTGGTTTTTAAATTTTTTTTATGGTTTTTATTTTTTTTAAGATTTTTGGCAAAAAACTGCAACTAAGGCGTTTTTTCCACAAAAATTGCTAACTCGGCGACGCCAGGAATGCTAGGCGCGAATTACGTTAACCGCCCGTCTTATGACCAAAAAAATAATAATATTTAAAAGTCCGAACAATAATTATTTATTTAAGAAATAACAAAATCTATTATCAAACAATTTAAGAATCAAAATTAGAATTTAAAAAATCAAACAACAAGATAGCAACGAATATCGATCTTAACAGTACAGAACCAAAACTAAGAGTGATCGATATTCATGATTTAAAATATTATAAAGGTTAAAATGAACTCTACTTAACCTGATACAAAAATGTGCAATCTAAAACCTAAATGAGTGCATGTTAACATTATTCCAAGAATTTATTAAGAAATTAATAAAAATGATTATCTAGCGTCTGGTTATTGATTTAAATTCTTACAACTAAATTGCTGAATCGCGGCATGTGCCGGAAGGTGGATTTATGGTTTACAGGTAATAATGGAATTCTATACGGGGCATGTAACTCCTCCCTCCTTACTGTTGAGTATCGGCCATATGAACCTTGGTTCGTTGGACGATACGAAACCATGCGTGGTTGGTGACTGACTGGGTTGAAAGAATCCTCGATGTCCTTTGTACAATATGACTATTATGATTATAATTAGCAATAGTGTAAATCCTGTGGTTGCAGAGTAGAAACTAATGGAGTCGACGTAAGATGGTAGAAAGTCCAAAGGGTTGCTTTCTGCGAACTGGTAGGTATCAAGTCTTCTCAGGGTTGCGATGCTGGAATCTGTGGCGTTGATCTCCTTGAAGATGGTTGGATGTATGGTTATTTCATCCCAATGTCTCCTGGCAGTTGAGCTGTATATGATGCCGTTGATGTTAATCTCACAGTTGATGAAGTGGATAAGCATGGAGCCCTGCACGTTCTGTTGTTCGGTGCCACATGTTGTGTAAATGATCGTCTTCGGGATGTTAATTAGTATGACGTAGTTTGGTTCTGGCTGAAAGATCTCTATAGTTTTTTCTCGGTTCTGTAATATACAACTTGCTGCCTGATTATTTATTAAATTAGCAATGCAAGAGTTTATTGGTGACTCTTGGTATTCGGTCCTTTTGCAAATATATATATCTTCAATTTTCGGACATTTCTGGTCAAAATTTTGAATACTGTTAGGACTGAGGATTAGGTATGGTTTGGAAGGTATGATTTTTGTTTGGTTAATAGGTAGGGAAATTATGTGAAAATATGAATATTCTTCCTCTGAGAATATCGGTATTTGTACGTTAAATATTAGATTAGTGTCATTGTAATAGGCTTGAAGCTCTAATAATTCGTAAATGTGTTCATTAGAAATTATAGTGAAATTTTGTTTGGTAAAAATTGTGTGTATTTCTGAGAGTTCTGTAGGGTTTAGTATTTGTTTTGAGATTATGTTTAATTTAGCTAGTATTATTGCTTCTGATAAGCTAGTTAAATGATTATTGAGTAACTCTAAATTGTAGTTGATCTGATTCATGTATTGCAAATTTTGTAATTTAAAATTTTCCTTTTTTATTTTATTTTGAGTTTGCTTGAAATGATTTGTCATGATATCTTGTTGGAAATTTATGTGTTCAGTTATATTGTTAAAACGTTCGATCATTTTATTATTTATCAGGATTTGTCTATTTACTTCTTTTTGCGTAAATTCTTGATTTTTCATTAATTTTTCTATATCATTATTTAATTTGGTTGCATCATCTGCATCCATATTACCTGTAATAGTTCTTATTACTGTACCTAACCCGTTGATAAGACCCCTTCTAGTTCTTCTTGTCGGCATAAGGCTATAAAATTTATGTTTTAAATCTATCAATTTTAGTTTAGTTATATTTAGAGATCCTAGTAATTCGTCTGTCTCGTCTAATTTTCCTAATGTGTTCAGTGAATTGTCGATATTGTCAATTGTCTGTTCATACTGTTCAAGTCGGACTATGTGTAGTAGGTTGTTGTATCGATGTATCGTTCGAGCAGTGCCCAGTTTCATTGGAAGAATTCCCCTGCTGTTGGTTAAGTCCTGAATCTCCATTTTGTGGGCTTGCATTAGATGGATTATCCTGCAATTTACGTTTTCTTTTTATTTTAGATTTGTGAAATTTCTTATTTTTGCTAGTTGTCAAAGTTACATCCCTATCTTCCTTTACTCTATATTTGGTAAACCTAGGCGTCAACTTGTTCCTTCTATTTTCCTTTTTGAATATTCTAGTCCCTATTGCGTACTTTTCGGGTTCTACTCTATTTTTATTAATCTTATCAATATTATGCTTGGTTTTTTCTTCTAATTTTTGCTTTACTATGGGGTATAATTGAGATTGAAATTCATTTAATTTTTCTAGATATTCATGGGTTGTTTTATGTTGTGTTTCATTATTAAATCTATAAGTCCTACCGTAGAATACTTCGTAGGGTGTTAGCTGTGTTGCTGAATGAACAGCATTGTTATAAGTTATTAGGGTTTCATTCAGAATGTCCTCGTGATCTTTTTCTTTATGGAGGTTGTAGATAATTCTGTAAATTTCTGTTAAACTTGAATGTAATCTTTCCACTGGGGAATTACTACTACTTTGTTGAAAGGATGTGACATGGTGATTAATTTCGTATTGTTTACAAAAGTCTTCGAATATTAAGGAAGTGAACTCTGAACCGGGATCTGAGATTAACTTCTTGGGTATCCCGTGTGTGCTCATAAAAGATTTCAGGGATTTGATTATATTCAGACTATTCCTAGCGGTCAGTGTGAAAGCTGCTGCAAATTTCGAGAATTTATCTATAACTGTTAGTATCTGTTTATTATTTATTGTGTATATGTCGGTATGAAGAATGTCTAATGGTTTCTCTGGGGTTTCAGGGATGGTATGTCTAATTTTAAGTGGAGACCTGTCATATTTTAGTGTTTGGCACACGTCGCAGTTGTTAATAATTTTAATTATTTTATTTTTCATAAATGGAAAGTAAAATGATCTTTTTAGATGCGAAAGGGTCTCATTTATTCCGCGGTGGTTATTATTTCGATGGTAGTCGCGGATGGTTCGGTCTTGTTGGTCACCGTCGGTTATATCCTTTAGTACGTCCATGCAACGAATTATTCTAAAGGTCCTTGAGTGAGAGAAATATTTAGAATACACAGTTTGGATTATTCGAAAAGTATTATCATCAGTATGAATGGCGTTAAGTTTATTAGGTGTTAGAAATCTTTTACATATTCCTACCAGGGTTTCTTCTGAATTATTTGGTATCCTAACTATCCTTCTCTGTTTATTTTTGAAGGGTACTTCGAGTGTAAACTCTGGTTTCCTATCAGACATTTCGATAATTAATTGGAGAGAAAATTCGTTCAATGGTCTTTCAGATATATAAATTCCATCGTTTACATTCTCTACTGCTGAATGTATGGTAGCTCCCGTTGTGCTGGCTGCACTTGCCTGTTCTCCTACATTAGCTTCTACAATCTGTGGTTGTTCATCTTGGGTCTTGATTCTGCTTAAGGCGTCGGCGTTGCTATTTTGTGTACCTTTTTTGTAAACTATTTCATACTCGTACTCTTCGAGCTTCAACCTCCAGCGGACAAGTCTAGAGTTAGGATCCTTGAGGTTCATGATCCAAACCAAAGGTCGATGGTCCGTGACAATCTTAAACTTTCGACCAAACAGGTAAGGCCTGAAGTATTTTGTTGCCCATACGATGGCCAACAATTCCTTCTCGATTGTCGAATAATTAGTCTCGGATTCTGTCAGAGTCCTACTTGCGTAACATATTGGCTTGTCACTGCCAACTGGTCCTTGTGACAATATAGCGCCAATTGCGTAGTTGCTCGCGTCTGTGGTGAGTATAAAAGGCTTAGAGAAATCAGGGTATTGCAGTATAGGGTTGTTAATCAGAAGGTCTTTGCAGGCTTCGAAGGTTTTCACATAACGCTCATCCAGTGTGATTTTCCTTCCTTTCTTTAAGCATTCAGTTAAGGGCTTTGTGAGTTTAGCAAAATCCTTAATGAATTTCCTGTAATAGCCTAATAATCCAAGGAATGATTTTATCTCTTTGCTAGTTTTTGGCAATGGAAAATTCTGTATGGCTTTAGTTTTGTTGGGGTTAGGCTTTATGCCGTCTGTGGTCACTACATGACCCAGGAATTCAATCTCTTTTCGCAAGAATTCGGATTTATCTAACTGTATCTTTAAATTAGCATCCTTGAGTCTTTGGAAAACTTTTCGCAGATTATCAACATGTTCCGAAAGAGAAGTTGAGTAGATTATAATGTCGTCGAGGTATACAAGACATATGGAACCTTGTAATTCTTTCAAGACATTATCCATTACCCTCTGAAAAGTAGTTGGGGCGTTTTTAAGGCCGAAGGGCATGCGAACGTATTCGTAGTGCCCTCCTTCCACTGTGAACGCTGTCTTTGGAATGTCGTTTGGGTCCATCTCTATTTGATGAAATCCACTCTTCAAATCCAACGTGGAAAAGTACATACACTTACCTAATTTATCTAAAATTTCTGTTATATTAGGCAAGGGATATCGATCGTTGATCGTTTTTTCATTTAGCTTACGGTAGTCTATGACTAACCGCCATTTCTGCTTCCCACTAGCGTCCAGTTTCTTAGGAACAATCCAAACTGGAGAGCTCCATGGTGAGTAACTAGGTCTTATGATATTCTGGTCCAGCATTTCAGTGATTTGCTTCCTCACTTCTTCTCTATGAATGTGTGGATAACGATAAGATTTAGTATATACAGGGATATCGTCCGTTGTGGTTATTTGGTGTTTTACTTGGTTCGTGAAACTCAGATCTTGCCCTTCCCTATGGAATATCTCTTCGTATTCTTTACATACCTTAACTAGAGCTTTAGTTTCCTCTTGGTTTAGGTGGTTAATTCTGAGTAAGTTTTTAATGTCTTCCTCATAACCATTATGTTCGTAGTTTACGTTGAAATTATTTACTTCCAGAATTCTTTCTGAGGAGAAAGATTCAACTTTGATTGGTTGTTCTAGAAATAACATTTCCTCGTGTTCAGACTGGTTTATCACTTCTACGAAGCTATGCCAATCTTTTGTGTAATAAATACCTTCAGGGATGTATAGTGAAGGGTTTATTTCTGTATGACTAATATAAATATCACCCTCTTGTTTGTCTACAGGTATTTTAACTATATATTTCGAATTAGCAGGAATTAGGATTTTTTCTGACATGAAGTTGGGTTTAAATTCCAATGGAATTTTAATCATGTCATTGGTCAGAACATCATTAATTAAATCAACTTTCACGCCTAAGTTTTTTAAGAAATCTAATCCTAGAAGCCCATCAAAATAACCGTGGAAGCGAAAGACAAGGAATCTACTAGTTCCAGGTTGTTCAAACTCTATAAAATTATTCAAAAATATTTCTTTATTTATAGTATGGTTATTCAAGACTGTATTTATAATTACTGGTTTGATTAATCTCGTGTCTTCGGGGTGTACAAATTCCGGGTTTATAAAGGAAGCTGACGAACCTGTATCAACCAAGAATTTGAGGGGGCGTCCAAATGGTGAAGAAACATTAATATAAGGTAAAATTGATCCGTGAATGTTAATATCTATGTAGCCGATTGGTGGTTCGAGGCTCTGTTTGAAAAATCCTCATCCAACTCGACTACTTGAATGTTGCGTCTTTGATCACTTCTATCATAATAATATTCATCTAAATTTGAGTGGTAGTCACCAGGGGCGTTTGACTCTTGAGAACCTTCAGTTATATGGAATAATTCTTTACTGGTAAAATTTGGTCTGTTATTAGAACGGAAGAAATTAGATTGTGGTTTTCTTTGCGACTGGTATGTATTAGATCTCATGTTGCCCGATGATGTGTCCATTGGTTCTGGTTTTAATTCTGGTTGTTTATACGGTTGATTTGTTATCTGTCGGAAAGAAGTTGAAGGCTGGGGTCCTAGTGAAGGTCTATTGAAGGTGGGTTGCTGGTTGTATGCCTGGCGAGGGAAATTATATGGAACAAAACGAGGTAAAGCGCCGCCTTGGTTGAATCTAAGATTTTGTGTAAAGTTCGTGTTCCAGGGTTTGTGGGGAAATCTTGGTTTATTCTGTGTGTGTTGTATTTTACTTCCGGACGAATTGGAGCTTTCCGATTTACCATAGAATATGTTTTGTTCTTTAATGCAGTAAGCAAAAGCTTCTGCTAAAGTAAGAGGTTTCATGGCCCTAATGGTCGAACCTAATGGTTCTCTAAGTCCCGATAAGAATGAATTTAAACACATTTCTGTAAATAAGATTTTCTTTGAATTTATAACATTTGGGTCTTTTTCGTGGATGGACACGTGGTTTGTCATACTCGCGAGTAATTCGATTATTTCGCTATAAAATTTTTCTATCGTTTGGCTACCCTGTTTCGTTTTATGAAGGTCCCTAATCAACGACGTCTCGTTTCTTTTATCAGAGTAATGCAGGATTAGATTTTGTTTAATCTGATCCCATTCTAGAGGAGTCCCATACATATTGAGGACTTCATTAGCTGGCCCAACTATTTTGTTTCGAATTGCTCGTAATAATAATTGACCATAACCGGTGCCGCTAGTTACGGCGATCAACTCAAGAATTTCTTCGACGTTACCTAAAAATTCGAAAAGTAAACGCGGATTTCCATCGTATTGCGGGAGATCTTTAATCGCGTCGGGTATTCTTAATGAATTGAATACGTCCATTGAAGTCATAGTCCTTGAGATAGGAGCCGTTGGTGGAATTACATTATTTATTGGGTTGTTATCAACCATGGTGTTTGAAGAATTATCTGAATACGAGAGGTCGAAACGAGAATTAGGTACGAAGTCAAAAGGGGTATTATCACTGGCACTAGGTACGTTTTCACAAATATGTTCTAATGATCGGTTTTCAAAATTACTTCGCAAAACTCTGTTATTAAAATTATCACTGTAACTTTCACTAATTTCTTCACTTATACTTTCGTTTATATTTTCTAATGATCTAAACAAGCCTAGTCTACTTCTTAATCTAGTAATAATAGGATATGGATTTGGGGAAAGATTTTTATTTTTCTTTGGGGGGATTGACATAGAAAAATTTTTTCTTGATTGTAAATAAGGAAGTATTCAAAATTCGACTTACTTGAAGATTATTATTATTAGCTGGTAGCGGGGGTAACTCATCCTTGATTGGCAATAAAGAGCTGGAGCTCAACGATCTCTGCACTGGTTCCTCCGGTAAGCCGCCGTTGACCAATGTTGTGCTTCAGTCCTTGTTCTCTTTCGCTAGTGCTTCCAGGAAGTTGTAGAATGGATCTCCGATAAGCCGTCGGACTTGTACAATTTTCACTGTTGGCACTACACTACCGATAAACCGTCGGTATTAGAAAAACAAAACTCGATAAACCGTCGAGGTTGTATTCTTAATTTGCGAAAAGACGAGGACTGGACCGTTTGCCAATCCTACCGACTGCGCCAATTACGTTAACCGCCCGTCTTATGACCAAAAAAATAATAATATTTAAAAGTCCGAACAATAATTATTTATTTAAGAAATAACAAAATCTATTATCAAACAATTTAAGAATCAAAATTAGAATTTAAAAAATCAAACAACAAGATAGCAACGAATATCGATCTTAACAGTACAGAACCAAAACTAAGAGTGATCGATATTCATGATTTAAAATATTATAAAGGTTAAAATGAACTCTACTTAACCTGATACAAAAATGTGCAATCTAAAACCTAAATGAGTGCATGTTAACATTATTCCAAGAATTTATTAAGAAATTAATAAAAATGATTATCTAGCGTCTGGTTATTGATTTAAATTCTTACAACTAAATTGCTGAATCGCGGCATGTGCCGGAAGGTGGATTTATGGTTTACAGGTAATAATGGAATTCTATACGGGGCATGTAACTCGCGTTTCAAATTCGCTCGAAAAAGGACTCAGTTTCTATTGCACCAATTTAGCTGCTTTTTTTTTATATTTCAAAAAGGAATCAAAAAGGCTTAATTTTACTGGATGAATCGATATGGACAAATTTTGTTCAGACTAGTAGAGGCCAAGTAGTTGCTTAGAGCGTGGTGTTAGTACTTGTACAATACAAAGGATGTCATTGTGAGTTTCTAGACTAATATTCGTTCAGCAGCAGCAGGGCCGGTTCTTCAAGTTAATCCACACTGGTATTCTTTCATCGCGAGTAACTTCAGCGGGAAAACTAGCGAGGGGTTACTCTTGTAACCCAAGAATTCTTTAATGATTTGTGTAACGGCCTGCATGGTAATCGAAAAATTCTACTGGAAATTTAGGAAATTGGAAGTCTTTACCTTGTAATGGCTAGGTAAGCAACTAGCTAATGACTTGTGGAATATATTAGTTGGAGATGTAATGTGCTTTTATTATTCTTTGTCTTTGTTTTGCCGAAGCCTCTTTTCTTGAGTTTATTCCGTCCTCAAAATTAGTTCAGAGTGGATCGTGACAAAGTGCAGTCAAAAAGATTTCTTGCTGGTAAAATCCTCACCAAATGTAGCAGAAATGGAATGGTAATTTCGGAAAGCAACGTTTTTAATGCTGAAAAGAGTAGCAGTAATTTATCCTGCATGCCTTACATGGTAATATATGTATTCAATTAATACATTTCACCTCTGAAATAAGTCTTCGTCTATAATGCCTACGGTAAGTACTTACCACCTTAGGACTCCCTATGTAAAAGTAACCAGCTCATTACCACCTCGCATACCTAGTCATTACATTTCCCGCTGGGACTTACTTGACTTTACACGGAAATATCGATATTCGTGTTGATAAATTATACTTGCAGACCGCGAGTAAGAGTAGGTGAAAGCGAATAAAGTATAGTATGCTTTAAGTTGTCAAGCCGAAATTTCCTCGTGAGCAGGTTATTACAGTTCCCTTACGCTAATTCCTAAAATACTGGTTCTACTACTGCCGAAGAAATACTGCTGTAGATTGGGGAATTCACTTCAGTAAGTACTATTTTATTTTTATACAAATTCAAATATAAGGTCGACATTATAGCTAAGAAGAGTTTAATTTTGAAGATTGGCATTTATTTTAAATAGATTTACGTTCGAGGTTTTAACATAATACATAGGTAATTTGGTAATACTTCAAATAAATGCATTTTGACCCTAATGTCTCCAACTTTTATAGGAATAGTTGGTTTTTCGTTAATAGCTAAGAAGAGTGTAATTTTGAAGATTATATATTACATGGCAAGCACTTGTTTTGTGACAAAGAGTTTATACTCTCCAAATGTATTGAAAACTTTTTCACCGTGCAGCCCTGAGTTCTGAGTGCAAAATCACAATTTTATTTATACACGGCACAATACAACGCGCAAAATTAATTAATTTTACTTATGGCCTCTGTTATATTTAATTCCCATATATGAGCACAATTTTGCAATATGCGACATTAACAGGTAAAGTTGGTTTTTTGGCATTGCTTTTTCCAACTATAAAAAATTTGTTTTATTTTTCAATTTAGTTTTATTTTTCTCGAAAAATTTGGTTATTGAAGACTTCTAGATTTAAATTCATAAATGGTATAGAAAATTGCCCTCGAATTTCGAGTGCTGAGTCAGGCTATTTGCAATAATTTTAAATGTTTTAACGTTCAAGGCTTTAACAGAATACGCAGATAGTTTTGGTCACACTTCAAATAAATGCATTTTTAATCTAATGTTCTCAAATTTTTAAGGAATAGTTCGTTTTTCGTTAATAGTTAAGAATAGTGATGTACAAAAATGGTCATTCCGTTTTCTCCTCCAAGCTTCTCGCTCACTGGCTAGAGTCCTCCAATTTCGTACGCCCAACAGGTGTTCAGCGTCTGTATCTACGGCGGCTTTTCCTCGGCCATCCTGCTGTCACCGATTATGATTACCTTATATAGTTTCTTCACTGGTCTGTTTTCCTGCATTCGCGTCCTGCCCGTCGTAGTCTATTTATTTTGATTTAGTTGACGATGTCTATTTCTTTGTAGATTTGGTACAGTTCGTCATTGTATCTGATTTTCCACATACCGTTTACGTTTAATGGTCCAATAATGTGTCTTAAGATTTTTCTCCAAATTAGTTTGCGACTTTTTGAGGAGGTCATTGTCTACGTCTTCGAGTCACAACAGCAAAACCAAGAATAAGACAACACTTAGCCATGCTCGCAAGACCAAGACCAAGGCTTAGCCGTGCTCGCAAGACTAAGGCAAAGACTATATTAGTTTTGTCTTGTTCACTAGTTATGAAGAGTTTAATTTTGAAGGTTTGGATTAATTTTAAATGTTTTAACGTTCCGTGCGCGGAGCCGCACCGCGTCCGAGCTAGTAACAACAAAAAAATTCAAACAAAATTCGGTAATTTTTCTAATTTGTTTAAGAAATTATGTTTAACAATATTTTATTGAAAGTTGTGCTCAATAGAAACTGAGTCCTTTTTCGAGCGAATTTGAAACGCGCCTAGTATTCCTGGCGTCGCCGAGTTAGCAATTTTTGTGGAAAAAACGCCTTAGTTGCAGTTTTTTGCCAAAAATCTTAAAAAAATTAAAAACCATAAACAAAATTTAAAACCCAGAATTTTAATGATTGGATATTGTAAAGAGAGTCTTAGAGCATACGTAAAAAAATCAGGACCAACATGGGAGTTTTTCTTTTGGCGCAGTAACAAATTTAACTTTTTAAATTCACTTAATTGCAAAATTCATTATGCAAAAACTATTTGACCGACCGTGATCGGGTTTTGGATATAAGTTAATCATGCCTTTAACTATTTAATTCCAAAATTAAATTGGAAGATAATGGTCTCTCCTTTCCTTGTGCTAACTTTAAAGTGAGGTACTTTTTTTCGCGGTTTTCGGCTATTTTGCAATGCAAAAATTCAAATTTCAAAAATCCACCTTAGGGTAAGTTTTAGCAAATCTAATAACGAACAAAACTTGCTCAACAAATTTTTCGCCTAGAAGCCTTCGTTAAGAGATATTTAACAAGAAAGGCCAAAAAACAGGGAATTTTTAGTGAACTTTTCAGTTTTTGGGCTACCAAAAGTTTTCCAGGGAGTTTCATGCTTGCGCACCCCCTAAATATTGTTGAGGATATCATTTCTGACCGATTCCACCAAAAAAGTCCGTTACATCACGCCAAAACCAAAAGTTATAGGTTTCACTGCTCTAGCGCCTGGACTATACTCGATGTGTTTTGAAGTGTGGAGTTACACCGCTTTTGCAGTGAGCGACATATTTGTTACAAAAGGTCAGGAGCGGAACGCGTTGGATTGATTAAGAGAGGGCGGGTGGAACTCACTATATAGTCCGAGAGCCGACTGCAGAAAACCCTATGTTATCGGGAAGAAGAAAACGAAACCTATAGTAACTAACATTAGAGATAGGAGAATATTTTAGGCTTGGTGTGCCTGAACTAAAGTGTGGCCTAAGGTGAGAAATTAGGTAATATTAGTGGTGGATTTTTAGTCCAACCCTATGTTATCGGAATTAAGGATAATTTTTGTTTTAAAATGAAGTATATACCTAATAATTACTAAAACTCATGGTGTGCCGCGCCCTGCCTGTGGCCGGACCTTTGGCAGACCACTATTTGTATAACGTTTTTTGTATGGAATTTTTTTTAAATCGCGATATCTCCAAAACGGTCACTCGTAGAGAAAAAAGTGTAAAGACCTTTTTTGTAGAGAATCACATAATCTACAATTCTGGCACCTCTTCTGTGGTCACACTTACCGTTTACGAGATATTTGTAAAAACTATTTTCGCAACCTTTGACATTGAAAACCTTTTTTTGTGCACACGATTTCGCAATGGGCGTTTGACACAGTATGTCTGGAACCAATATAAAGATAATTCCGTTTAGAAACCATTACTTGCATTATTTTCGCAGATTGCGCTTTTTGGAACATAATGTCTAGAGTAAATATTGTATTACTATACTGTACTTGTATTTCATTTATTGAAACAAGTGCCTTTTTGTTTCGGGAGACTCGCTACCAATTCGACTGATCGGTAAATGTGTTACATTGTTAGCAAATGGAATAATTGTCTTGGTATCCTGGAGCATAAACACTTTCTTTCAAAACATCATAAGTGCACATTATCCCAGTCATCCCACTCCCAAGTTAAGGACAAACAATTTTTTATGTGGTAAAGTCAAGCTTAGGAATTACTACTAGTACAACTAGTCTGTCATGTCGTTCAAACTCATGGTCAGTGTCTAGTAGTAATCTTGATTTGAAGGATAAAAGGAAAAGGATAGGTTAGGGGTCTCGAGGGTGCATGAGTAGATGTCGATGAACCTTTGCGGAGCGCCCCCCAGATATACGAGTTGTATTCAAAGGACTTGTATATGCATATGAGGAAGAGCCAGTGAGCCTTGCGGTTGCACTCTTGGATATTGTAGGAGTTCATTTTTTTAGCAGCCGGGTGGGTCACAAACATCAGAGCTAGCGGTAGACAGTTTTGTTGGAGTGTTATGCCTCCTGAAACAAGTGAACCACGCTAACGGTTGGAATTAAATCAACATGTTTTGATTTTTAGTGGAAGTTGGGAACCATGTTGTATGTTTATAGTGGTGTTGAGAACTTAGCCAGTAAACATCCTTCGAAATAGTAATTTGAACGGTGCACTTCGTGGATGTTTGTGCGAATGTTGGCAATCTAGTTGGAGTGTCTGTATATTTCATGATGCCAAGTTGGTCGTGTATATGTTGTCAACCAAGTTTGTCGTATGTATGATCTACGCCTACGCTGGACGAACATGAAATGAGCACCCCCAAAAATCCATGAAGAGATCTAAAGACGAAATAGAAATGGACTTACGTGCCTTACTACGTGGATTACTAAAGCCCGAATTAAATATGACGTGCCGTACCACAACCGTACGTGCCCTAGCGTACGAACTACGGAATCCAATCCCGCATCAAAATCTCAATCCCGCAATCCCGCGGGATCGAGGTCAACAATCCCGTGGATTCGCGGGATTTGCGGGACTACAAAACAATTCGTAGATTTTGTTCTAAAAGGTTATGATCATTAATTCATGAAGTATTATATGAAATAAAAGCGTAACAAACTACAGTCAACCAAGGCCAATTCTAAACTACGCTGGAATTTTCTTACATAGTAGCATAAATTTTAATTTCGAACTTGCTCTCCATTTTAGCAGAGCTTATGCTAGTTTAGAAATGGCCTGAATACTTTGTTTGACAGACTCAGTTATTTGTTTGAAAAACTAATACATTTGCCGCGAGGATAATCCCCTTACTACTAAGTTTCCATATAGAGTTTACGATGGGTTTTCTCAAAGTAGAAACGGAGGTTGAGTAAAGTTTCTTTAACCAGTCCGGTTCAGCCGAGTTTTGCATATTTGTGCGATTGAGTCTCCGTTATTGCATATACATATACCAAAGGCGACGCAATGTAATATTACTTATCTGACACTTTCGCCCAGAGCTGTCATGGAAATGCCATCTTTTTCCCTATGCATTTTTTATGACATTAAAAATTTGTAAGAAAAAATATGTGGTAATTGAATTCTCATCCTTGTTTACGGAAGAAAATGCGAATATGTATCATCTGATCGACTTCCACCGACCGGTACACAAATTAAGTTCACCCAATAGCAGATCGTGTCCCGCGCACCTGAAATATTCGGCCGGGAACAACTATCAATGGCCAGGAAATACGAATATTTCATTGGAGAACTATATGCCTGTAAACAAGAAAAAAAAAACAAAATCATGACCTGCCACAATTCACAAGTTCCCCACATAAAAATTTGGAATTTAAAAAAACTCCATCCTGCGGTGCACTGCGCCTGACCCCTTGGCTAATCAAATAGAATTCAAATCGATTATTTTCCGCGCACCTGAAATGTAGCGAAATAGCCTTGAACACGAAAAGTTGCCTAAAAAGAATATTTCATTTCTTCCGAGAAATTGTACAAACGTATGCCTGAAAACAAGAAAAAAAAACAAAATCATGACCTGCCGCAATGGAAATTAAAAAAAACATCATCCTGCGCCCGGCGCTTGGCCATTCACACAAAATTGTGTCGTCTGTTGCCTGGCTGATAGGGCAAAGTGTGTGAGGGGTGGAGAAGGCGAAACAGTACATTTCGTCCGTGTGGAATGAAGTTCCGAAGCCACTCTGCCCTTCGCCTCTTCCTTTGTCCATCAACAGAGAACTTGGGGAACTGCGCGGAGAGCTTATGTGGAATGTGTAGACTAAAGCTTCGCGATGGGAAGATTAATAGATCCCCCTAGAAAATTTGCTGGTGACAAAATTTTGTATGAAGCGGAACATCTGTATTACAGATATTTAAGTCTGTGGTAGCAGCCTCTATTTGTTTTCAGAGTAGGTGCAGTACACCTTTGTGGTGTACATTGCCATCCCTGTATAGCGGTCGCTGGACTATTTCTATAAGTCAGTTGTTCAACGACTACTATATTTTTGACCACGTGTCAAGACCCTTGTCCAAGTGTGTATGGCCCCTAAAGGCCCCCATACACGGTCAAATTGGCTGTACAACCATGCTGTACAACCAAAAATGTGATATCCCACAACTGCGCTTTTTGGTTGTACAGCTTCATTTTCTGTGCGGCCGCGAAAGAGTTAACATGGATAGTAATCAAAAGTTAAAATTAGTGTTATCAACGATGGTGATAGACATTTGCTCCGAGAAAAAAAGTGCAAGAAAAAGAAGAAATTTATGGACCAAACAGTGGCTCTTGAAACGACAAAAATATTCTCACGTTAATTTGTTAAAAGAGTTGCAGGAGACATCCATGAGGGACTTTAAAAATTTCCTCAGAATGGATGAAAGGAATTATAATAAATTATTGGGATTAGTGACACCTCTCATCAAAAAAGAAAATAATGTGATGAGAGATACAATTTCACCAAATGAATTAATATTTCCTAAAAAAGGAAATATTAGTCCTACCTGAAAATTTCCATAAATTTAACAACAAAATTAAATGAAAGAGGATTTCATTAATAGTAAACTTCAACTAAAGAAGGATGAATTACAAAATATTATCTGAAAACCTTTCTTTAGAATGCAGTCCATATTTTTTTATTTAATTTAAGGGATTTTATAATTAACAAAGACTTTGTTTCTTCTTTTTTGAAATCCAAAAATTCATTAAAATTTATAAAATGACTTAAATCCAAAATAACGAATTATTTTAATGTAATGTTTTTCGATGTCGGTTGGAGCACTACGCCACTACTTTCATGCATGTTGGAGCACCGGTGACCACGCCTTCAAAAAATCAAACCACGCCTTCAAAAAATCAAACCCAGTTTGATTTTCATCAAACCGATGAGCAAACCGAGTTTTGGTCGGCCGACCGGTCCACTATCGATAGTTTTGGTTGTACAACCGCACTTCGCTGTACAACCAATTGGACCGTGTAGGGGGGCTTTAATACTTTTGATACATCTCTTTCTTGTTTGTTTGCCACTGTTGTAAATTCCATATTTTTGTATTGTACTGCTTCTCTATAGGTTAGTATTACATTTTAATTGTATAATCATGCAAATTTATGTAAGATACCATTCTGCAATTCTATTCGCCGTTAAATGTAGACGTTGAACTAATAACCAAATATTGAACACATGAAATGTACCAAATTAAAATTATGTTTGCCATAAACATGATGCATTCTTGTGACGCACCTTCAGTGAGCATTACGATAAGTTCAGCTAGGTAACAACGAAACGTCAGTGTGTAAATGAATGTATCCGTACATTTTAATTGAAAAGATATAAAAGTTTGTGAGTAATAGTAAGATCATTCAAATTATAAATAAGGTTTGAAGTGAGCTATTTATCTTTTATTTGTATGTCTTTATACAGAGATTTCTAGAGTATATAAAAAAACGCATTAATACAAAGAGATGTCGACTGTTTGTCGAACTGATAGATGCATTAATCCATTTAAAACCCCACACTAAAAAGGTCATGTTGGCAAATCATTGAGAAACTTGAAGAAATGCATGCTGGAACAGTTTCCTAATTTACCAGCCAACAGTAAAGTTTGCTCAAAATGTATAAAAAAATTTAATAATGAATCAAACAGTGATGTCATGTCTCTAGAAAAAACTAATAACTCTATAGTTTTCATGGAGTGCTCCAACGATTCTGTAGAAACAGAGAGTGATATTGATGATGATAATGTCAAAGTTCCTGATAAATGAATCGCCATCTCGTAGAGAAATTGAGTTGGAAGACATGCTTTGTGGACTTAAACGAAAATTTCTAGACCTCCACTATACAGATCCTCTACGGATTCGAATCCTCACAATAGCTTCATCATCCTGGTCTGCTCGAAAATTAGCTCGTGAGTTTGGTGCATAACGTTATCTAGCAGAAAAAGCTATAAATTTAAGATCAAAGGAGGGTGTTTTAGCTGAAGCAACTATGAAGACAGGCAAATGTTTATCCGAAGAAGCTAAAAATGCAGTGATAGGCTTCTACACCAGTGATTTAAATAGTAGACTTACTGCAGGGGTAAAAGAAGTTGTCTCGATTACGTGTGACGGTGAGCGAGTACATGAGCACAAACGTTTCCTATATTGTAATCTATCAGATTTATATACATATGTAGATTATTTAAGCAAGAGAATCCTGACACTGTAGGTTTTAGCACTTTTGCAAAACTTCGACCCAAAAATTGCATACTTCCAATAGCTTTTGGTCTGTACAATACACCAAAATGTTAAATTGATGTTGGATGCAATTGACATAAAAAATTTAACGAAAAATATATGTAAGTACAACACTTACTGATTACAAGGATTGTTTAAAGTATATTATGTGTGAAAATTCCACTAATCAATGTCATCTTGATGAATGTAGTAAATGCCCTGGTACGGAACCATTACTTGAATGTATTAAAAAGTTATTAGAAGATGCTTCTGTTTCAAATGTCCAATTCTCTACTTGGTCTGGAACCGATAGGTCAACCTTAATGACAAATATTATATCATTAGATGAGTTCCTCATAGAGCTAGGAATTAAGATACAAACGCTTAAACCTCACTCATTTATATCAAAGCAACAATCACTTTTTATTGAAAACAAAAAAGAGAATCTCAATGAAGGTGAAGTTATGGTGATGTTCGATTTTTCGGAAAACTATTGCTATGTATGTCAAGACGCCGCTCAGACCTTTCATTATAATAATAGCCAATGCACAGTTTTTCCTGCGATATATTATTACAACGAAAATGGAGAAATAAAGCATAGAAGTTACGTATTTTTATCGGACAGCTTAAAACATGATACCGCTGCTGTTTACAGTATTCAAACAATGTTGATACCAGAAATTAAAAAAAAAAATGTAAAAAACGTTATAAAGTTATTGTATTCAAACGACGGTGCTAAGCAGCACTTCAAAAACAGATTCGAAATATCTAATTTGTTGCATCATAAGGAAGATTTCGGCATTGAGGCCGCCGGCGCGACCGAAATTGTGAGCTTTACCAACACCAACGCGAGCATTTTATAGAATACGATATATTTACATGGGAAAAAGGTTTTTTTATTTTATTATATAAAAACGTAGGGGAAAATGTGTATGAAAGAGCCAGGTTTTGAAAGAGCTGAAATCATTTTTACCTATTTCTGAGTTACTTACCAATTGTAACTTTTAATCCTTCAATGTTAACACTGAATAGCGGCGTCTCACCCGCGTTTGGCAGTTCTAGTGGCATTAATGGCGTTAAAACACCACATCTAAGGTTTCGTTACGAAAAAGTAAATTTTATTGTGTTTGCTCTCAGATTTTTTAGAAGAAAAGTGATTGACTACAGTGTAAAAACAAGAAGGTGACTCTCTCCACCATCTCAACCTTACTAGCTGGGGCAAACCCTAATGCCCAATTGTGCAACAAACAACCAAATAGCCTCCAAAGAAGGTGGTGCTGTTGGCGAAAAGTCGGGGAAACAACGCTGAGAAGACATGCTTCCTCTATTGCCGGTATAGGCGGAGCTGTGACCCTAAAACCACCATTGAAATCCAGTCTGGAGGAAATGGCAGGCAGGCAGTGTCGAAAAAAGTTTTACCTAGGTCAACTGGAAATACAATTTATGTAAGGAGAAAGCGTTGACCAAAGGGCGCCGAAATACGAACTCGCTCCACCCTCAACAGGGGCTAGGGTCGCCGCTGGACACTACAGAAACCTTGCAATTAAACTACCATATTCGATGCAACCTAAAAGATCGAAAATTTAAAAAGAGTTAATGTTAGATTTCATTGTGGCATTTATGACATTAAAAGTTATGAACACATTTCACAATTTCCGCATGTGCGTCACTAGAATTATATAAAAGACCCAAAAAAGCCAAACTAATCACTCGCTACAAACCTCAATCTTTTCAGCAAGGAAGTGTAGCAATAACAATCAATTTCCAATTTCATAATTGTCCAACTAATTTTAAACTAAGTTTAAAATTCTGTTTAACAGAAATCCCGGCTCTGCCCGTTTGCCTTACCTGCATCTGATTTATGGCCTCCAAAGAGGTGTGCATGATTTTATTTTTTTCCAAAAAAAAAAAAACTAGTTGGGATGTGGGTTCAACCCTTTCGGTCCACACGATCAACTTCCCAGTATAATGGATGTTGAATATTATGATTGGATATTTTAATAATAAATGAACAATAGGCAATATAGAATATGTATATGCATAATACCGAGAATTTGTCACAATTGTTTATCAATATTTTCGCTAAAATGTCAAACTAAATGTGCGCACTTACAAGATTAGGATGACGAAAATGTATATAAAATTGATGTATTAATGTTTTTCGGCACCTCAATGAAGTCGATATAGTTTTTAGTTTGCGCAGTATCGTGCAGGTACAAAAATCACTTAAGTCATTTAAACCAAAAACCCGCTGGACCGAATATTATAAAAATATTTTCAGATTATATTGTCGCTAATACGCTTCGAACGGCACCTCAATTAAGTCAATATCTTTTGTTGTTCGGGCCATATCGTGCAGGAACTAAAATCACTTACGCCGCTTAAACAAAAAAACGGCTGGACCGAATTTTATGAAAATCTTTTCAGATCATATTTTGGTTAATACTCTTCGAACGGCACGTCAACTTAGTCGATATCTTTTATAGTTCGCGCGATATCGTGCAGGTACAAAAATCACTTAAGTCATTTAAACGAAAAAACCGCTGGACCGAATATTATAAAAATCTTTTCAGATAATATTGTCGCAAATACGCTTCGAACGGCACCTCAAGTAAGTCAATATCTTTCGTGGTTCGGGCGATATCGTGCAGGTACAAAAATCACTTACGTCGCTCAAACAAAAAAACGGCTGAACCGAATTTCATGAAATTCTTTTCAGATCATATTTCGGTTAATACGCTTCGAACAACACCTCAACGACGTCGATATCAGTTTTGGTTCGCGCGATATCGTGCAGGAAAAAATGACCACATCCGTACGCACATACACACACACACACACACACATACTTCCTCCCAATTTTTTGCTTAAAATGCTCCTGGGACCTTGAAAGATGAAAATACGTTGAAATTTTCGATTTCGATTTTCGGACCGATTACAATAACTTCCTATACTGGGAAGTTAACAATTTTACTCCATTAATGCGTTCATATAAAGCTTTAATTACCGTTTGTATTAGAGTATAGAACTGGTTAGTAAGGTATGAATTTTTAGGTTATGTGTCTGAACAGAAATTGCTTTGAAAGAGCCAGGCTATGGTGTATTGAAACAGCCGGCTCTTTCATGGCACGAACAAATGGCTCTTTCAAAACCAGGGATCGTAACTGTTATAACTTATATCGAAAAAATCAGAAAATAATCATTATTTTGAAACTTATATGATATAAAACAACAGTAACAGTTAAATTTTACCAAAAATATTTAAAGTTATTTTTAACTATTATCTTTGACTAGTATTGTTTTAAATCTTTTAAAATTGTTATTAAAGATTTTTTTCTTTTTTTGTTCGAAATAATAATTAAAATTGACTTTTATTTTTAAAATCAAAAATAACTGTTAAAAAAGACTTTTATTTTTTTCGGTCTTGCATAAAAGTCTTTCTAAGATTTTTATTTTTCCAGTTTTTTCTATAAAAGTCTTTGAAGACTTTTATTTTTAAAATATAAAAATAAAAGTCTTTTGCTGAAAACAGATAAATAGTCCATTCAAACCGTTAAGAAAATCGAACCCTAAAGGTTTTTGGGGTCGCTGATCACAAAAATCGGGGTCCTGCGGTCCTAAAACTTGAGCGTCACCCTTAAAAATGCAAAAAACACCCCTTTTTAGGGGTTTTTCGCGATTATTTCGATAATAATGAAAACTAATGCAATGAAATACACTTTTTTTAATATTTATTTGCGAAGGTGGTTGATTTGTACTAAATCAACGCGAACTTTATGATAGGGGTGATCCTAAAGGGTTGAAACCACCCCTAAATCGGCTACAAATAGAAAAAATTGTAAAAAAAGTTTTCTTCAAGTATATGCTTCAAATACGATTGTGGGCGTACTGTCAGGCAAAACTAAATTATTTTCAACCCTTAAGGGGTTAAAACTACCCCCACAATTATAAAAATCAACTTTATACAAAAAAAATTAGAAAAATTTTTTGTTTTTTGCTTTTTGCTTGAAATTTGGTTCAAAAGGTATTATCAGCCATAAATTTATTATTTTAAACCCTTAAGGGGGTGAAACTACCCCTGCATTAAAATTGTAAATGAAAAAAATTGACATTTATTGTTTTGCATTAAAATTTTATTTTCCATTTTTATTCATTGAAACATTTGGAAAATTGCACTTTAAACCCTTTTTTAAAGGGGTTAAACCACCCCTAAACCGAAGCAAAATAAAAAATACATGGAGAAATATTTCTTTTCGTGGAATTTTTAAATAAAGTCAAAATGCAGGATAAAAACGACAATCACACAATAATTGGAAATATGTACCCTAATGTATTTGAGTTACTTCTGAATAATGGGGTGTTCCGTTTTTTTACAATGACATTTAGGCAGGTCAGTCTTTTGCTGAAAACAAATAAAATAGCTATCGTAGTTCGAAAATTACACTATAAAAACAATTGTGATATTGTGCTTAAAGCCTAGCACGTTGATCAGGCTATAGAAATTCTAACTAAAACTATGTAAAAAATGATTTATTAGGCGGATAAATTGGTGCGGCTGATTTTATATTTTTGAATTTTTCGGCTCCCTGTTTAATTTCTACTTAAATTAGTAGTTTGGTAACCCCATTTCACTCCGTTAGGGGATGAATTTCGAAAAATCGATTCTTAGTGAATGTCCACGTCATTATAGAGATGCACTGTCAATATTAAAGCCCTTCAGCTCCAGTGGTTTGGGTTACCCCATTTAACCCCCTTAGGGGATTAATTTCAAAAAATCGCTTCTTAGTGGATGTCCACGTCATTATAGGGATGCACTGTCAAAATTTCAGCCCTATAGTTCCAGCGGTTTGGGTAAACCCTATTTCACCCCCTTAGGGGATGAATTTCGAAAAATCGCTTTATAGTGGATGTCCACGTCATTAAAGGGATGCACTGTCAAAATTTCAGCCCTTTAGCTCCAGCGGTTTAGAAAAACCCCATTTCACCCCCTTAGGGGATGAATTTCGAAAAATCGCTTTATAGTGGATGTCCACGTCATTAAAGGGATGCACTGTCAAAATTTCAGCAATATAGCTTTAACGGTTTGGAGAAACCCCATTTCACCCCCTTAGGGGATGAATTTCGAAAAATCGCTTTTTAGTGGATGTCCACGTCATTAAAGGGATGCACTGTCAAAATTTCAGCCCTATAAGCTCCAGCGGTTTGTGTAAACCCCATTTCACCCCCTTAGGGGAAGAATTTCGAAAAATCGCTTCTTAGTGGATGTCCACATCATTATAGGGATGCACTGTCAAAATTTCAACCCTATAGTTCCAGCGGTTTGGATAAACCCCATTTCACCCCCTTAGGGGATGAATTTCGAAAAATCGCTTTATAGTGGATGTCCACGCCATTTATAGGGCTGCACTGTCAAAATTTCAGCCCTGTAGCTCCAACGGTTTGGATAAACCCCATTTGAGCCCCTTAGGGGATGAATTTCGAAAAATCGCTTTATAGTGGATGTCTACGTCATTATAGGGATGCACTGTCAAAATTTCAGCCTTATAGCTCCAGCGGTTTTGAGTTGACCCTATTTCACCCCCTTGAGTTGATCGTGTGGACCGAAAGGGTCGAACCCACATCCCAACTAGTT
Source organism: Thereva unica (assembly GCA_949987705.1). Taxonomy (NCBI): domain Eukaryota; kingdom Metazoa; phylum Arthropoda; class Insecta; order Diptera; family Therevidae; genus Thereva; species Thereva unica. The sequence continues at coordinate 15,584 of CATLJY010000896.1, read as the reverse complement.
TCTATTTGTAGCCGATTTAGGGGTGGTTTCAACCCTTTAGGATCACCCCTTATCATAAAGTTCGCGTTGATTTAGTACAAATCAACCACCTTCGCAAATAAATATTAAAAAAAGTGAATTTCATTGCATTAGTAGGGGTGTTTTTTGCATTTTTAAGGGTGACGCCCATGTTTTAGGACCGCAGGACCCCGATTTTCGTAATCAGCGACCCCAAAAACCTTTAGGGTTCGATATTCTTAACGGTTTGAATGGACTATTTATCTGTTTTCAGCAAAAGACTTTTATTTTTATATTTTAAAAATAAAAGTCTTCAAAGACTTTTATAGAAAAAACTGGAAAAATAAAAATCTTAGAAAGACTTTTATGCTACACAGTCTTTTTTAACAGTTATTTTTGATTTTAAAAATAAAAGTCTTCCCATAAGAGTTTTGAAAGACTTTAAAAATAAAAAACAAAAATAAGAGTTTTTAATGACCTAAAACTTTTTTAGTTAAATATAACTGTTATTGTTTATTTAAAAAAATTTAAATTAATTTTAACTATTAAACTTGACTTTTATAATAAAAGTCTACAATTTAAAAGTAACCCCACCACCGCGTAGAACTCGCTACTCTGAGTATCCAGTATAAATTTTATGCAGATCAGACAACATTTACTATTTGATTTTTTAAGTCAAAAATACAAATATAACAGTTATTTACGATCCCTGTTCAAAACAAATTATAGTTTTGAAAAAGTCTGCAAATCTTTTTTACTTTTCATGATTTCTGCTGCACAGAAAACGAAAACGCGCAATAGGCCGTCAGCGTCTGTAATTGAAGATGCAGTAAGAGAGGTTATCGACCATAAACATTCAATTAATAAAACTGCGATTTTTTTTGGTATATCAAGAGCTTATTTAGCGAAGATAATTAAAAAATTTAAGATCTCAAGCGAGGTGTCCTATGTTCATCGTCCAAACATAGGCAACAAGCGTATTTTTACAAAAATACAAGAAGACAGTGACAGTGGACAGTGAGGTCTTAAATATCACAAGATCAGAAAATTTACCATTATTAACAGCCCAAGGTAGCTCTTCCCAACAACAAATTGTCACTCCTGAAGCTATAAAACCTTTTGTAAAATCAGCTCCTAGAAAGAATTTACAACAGAAAAGCCGTAAAATGTTATCTGCTATAATCACGGATAGCCCCGAAAAAAATAAAATAGAGGCACGAGAAAATAATTCAAAAGTCAACAAGAAAAAAGTTAAGATAGTGGCAGCAAAAATAAATATTAAAAAGCTTAATAAAAAACCAAAAACTAAAGAAAAGGAAAGTGATGATTCAAGCAGTGCAAATGTTAATATTTCATTGCATGACGATAGTTCACATTCAGAAGATGACTTTGTTCTATCGCAATTAAGGGATAAACGCCAGCAGGAAACTTCGCAGGAAAGTAACAAGTGTGTAGCTTGTAATGGTCATTACTCGAAAAGCAAGGAAGAATGGTACAAATGCAAGATATGTTATGGCTGGTCTCATGAATCTTGTGGCATCAAGGGTGCCATTAATTATTTTTGTCGAAAATGTTTTTAAATTATATCCTTATTAATTTTGTATTAGTTTTTAAGATTTACTTTTTTATTACATGTTATTTTTTCCCAAATACCGTAGTCGGCTCTTTCATAACACGACATGGCTCTTTCATCAACCGATTGCTATGAAAGAGCCGATTTCTACTTTTTTTTTAAATGAAAAAAAAAATTGCTTTGCTAGTTAATTTCTTAATTTTATTTTGATAATTTATCTTTTATAATAAATATAAAACTACATGAAGTCATTTTAATTTATCCATAATAAAAGAAACATTTAATTTTTCGTTGATTTTTAAAACTGGCTCTTTCATACACACATTCCCCTATTATTTTTTTTTAAATGTAGGTATGCATTCTCATGTATTAAATATTTAAATTATAACGTTATTTTCACTTTGTGTCAAAAGGTGTTATTAGAAGTGATTGAAATATAGTAGAAGTTATTATTGAAATATAGTTGAAATATTGTTGGAATATATTAGAAGATATCTAAAACTAATCAACTGTTAAACAAGTAAGAAATATCATTATTTTATTTGTAAACTAAAACTAACATAACTGTATATATCCAGAAAACAAGAAAATCGGTGTGACCTGGAAAAGCCATATTTGTTTTAAAATAGAAGAAATGTATTTGCAGGTAATTGATAAAGCACCCCAATTTAGAAATTGTGGTTTTAATATGTTAAAATTTTTAATAATTGTCCATGGAAAGTATGTATGTATATAATTATAATGCCGAGTAATTTAGGTACATAGGTATATTTGTAATTTTCCAGCACAAATTTTTAATATCCTCTTCGCACCTAACGAAAATGTATTGAAACTTAAATTTCCTTTAGTTAAATATACATAATTGTGTGTATATTAACTTTTTGAGATAGTACATAATGTCTATGAATTTTGAAGTAACATATTCCAGAATGAGTTTACGTTAGATGTTTTACACCGTCAAGGTTTTTTTTCATATCATTCATTTTTTCTATCATTACGAACAACACGAAATGAAAGTGGCGTAAGTCAATTAATCGCGGGTTGTATTTTTTTCTTATTGTGCGCGTTTATTAATAGTGAAGTGAATGTTCAAAATTTTATTTTCGTTTCCAAGGAATTATATATGGTAAATTTAAACTCCATCAATAGTTTTATAGTTAGGTAGATTCCATGAAAAAATTAAATGTACTAACTAACTTTATTATAATTTCAAATTTGTATTTATATAGCATCAAGGAATAATGGATCGCAGGAGACAATACAAAAGGATAATAATTAATAGTGACTTAGATTCCGATACTCCCGATAGCGAAATCAGTGACCTAAATTGTACCTCTTTTATCGAAAGTGGGGACACATCAGTTCCATTGATGGGGAATGTAATGAATTCCGAATCTTCACCAAGTGAATCCAGTGTCTTTATGGGAGCTTTAAATCCAAATTCATGTAGAAAAAGGAACCCGGAAAAACACAAAAAGGCAATATCGAAGAAATTGAGGAACTCTGGTAAACAATTTATAAACGTAAAGGGGCATTTAGTTAATAAAAAGTCATTTTCGAATACTCTGTGTGGATGTAAAAATAACTGTAATGGCAAAATAACACCGGGCAGCCGAAAAGCAATGTTTGATTCCTTTTGGCAAATGGGAAATTTCTCTCAGCAGAATACTTTTATTTCAGGGCCTAGGAACACTGACGCTACTTTAAGAAGTGGCTCTAATAAATATTTTCTCAAAACAGAAAACGGGCTGTCAGTGGTAGTCTGCAGGAAGTTCTTCCTCGATACTTTACGTATTTCTGAAGGACGAGTTAATAGAGTCCTCAAAAAAGTATCCGTTGGAAAACAGCCAGGTGAAGATCTTAGAGGTAGTAAGGGTTGCCAACCTAGAAAAATTCCTGAAGATCTTGTAAATTACGTTTGTCAGCACATTGAATCATTTCCATGTTATCAGAGTCATTACACAAGGCAGCATAATGCAAACAGAAAATATTTGAGTGACTCGTTAAATATCAGGAAGATGTATACCCTTTTTGTAGAAAAACGTACAAAAGAAGGTGTAAGTCCAGTGAAGGAGCATTTTTATAGATATATTTTCAATACAAAATTCAATTTACAATTTCATGTACCTAAAAAGGATACCTGTAGAAAGTGTGATATTTATAAAATTAAAACTAATAATCCTGAAATAAGCGTACAAGAAAAAGCTCAAACTGAAAATGAACACGAAACGCATTTGCAGGAAGCAGAATTGGCAAGGAATTCTATGAAACAAGATTCGGAATATGCAATAAATAGTCCTGAAACGTATGTTTGTAGTGTGGATTTACAAAAAGCTTTGCCATTTCCTGTTATTACAGTGTTACGAAATTTATATTGTTATAACTTACACGATCTTGTGACAGATACGGGTTCATTTCACGTTTGGGATGAGACTATAGCTTCCAGAGGAGCTCAAGAAACATCTTCTTGTCTCATTAAACATTTAAAACTTAATGCCCAAGGTAAAACGAATGTTGTAATCTACAGTGACACTTGCGCCGGGCAAAATAGAAATATTAAAATGGCTTTAGCACTCATGTACTTCCTTCAAACAAATGAAACGACTATCGAAAAAATAGAACAAACATTTTTAATATCTGGTCATTCCTTTCTACCCAATGATTCCGATTTTGGATCAGTTGAAATCGCAGCCAAAGGAAAAGTTATTTACATTACTAAAGAATGGTATGATATTATGAGATCTGCAAGGCGGAAGAAAAAATTTGCCGTTTATGAAATGATTTCCGATGAATTTTTCTCTACTAAAACACTGGAACAGAATATTACAAAACGAAAAATGTCGCAAAAAAAAGATCCTGTGAACTGGTTAAAAATGCAATGGATATGTTACGACAAAAACCGCCCGTATGAGATTCTTTATAAGGAGTCGTTGCAAGAAGCTGCAAATTTCAATATTTTAAACGTTAAACCGGCAGGAAGAATAGGTAGACCAAAACTTCTTCAACAAATTCCTAGGGAACTATTATATCCCAGAAAGAGGCCTGTTTCTGTGCTCAAGAAAAAGGACATGATCGATCTACTTCCGTTTATTCCACCAGTACACCACGGTTTTTTCCACAACTTGTTTACTATTGATGATGAAGAGGATATTGGACCTTTGTATTTCATGAAGACGAAAATAATGGTGAAGAAAATAACGTTTCCTGCTGAGTTTAATAAAATTTAATAAACTACCGGAAATTATTTGAAAATTTATATTTAATTTTTGTTCTTTTATCATTGGAATTCATTACGTTATTTTTCATTTCATTTAAAATACTTATTTTTTTAATTTGTTCTTATTAAAACACATTTCTCATATTTTATTTAAAAACTATTTTTTAATATCTTTGCGATATTATGTCATTAAACTTATTTAATTCCGTACTTTACTAAGAATGACAGTGGAATTATTATTGTAAGGCAATTTAGATAAAAAAAAATTAAAAACAAGCTTTTATAAAAAATATTAAATGATAAAAAAGTCTTTAAATATGCGTTAATAAGGTGAACTAAAAAGTATAAAATATATTTTTTTTAATCCACCTGTATGTAACTACAAGTAAAAGCTAATATCTGAAGCATTTATAAACTGACATTTCATTGTCTTTTGAACCAAAGGTTTGAGCCAAATTTGAGAATCACTGGTTATCGGGAAGTGGGCGAAATATCGATCGCAAGATTCCGCCCCAAAAATATCCGCCATTTTATGGGGGCCGCCATATTGGATGTACCGCAAAATTGCATATACTACATTGCATTCTCTTCAGAACCAAAGGTTTGTGCCAAATTTGAGCATCACCGGATATCGGGAAGTGGCCGAAAAATCGGTCGCATTTGTCCCACACAGAAAACGAAGTTAATATGTATAAAGCTTGTAAAAGGGTTGTTTTGACTGAAAAAAACAAACTAAAGCTTATATTGTAAAATTTTGATAGTTTATAAAGTGGCATAAAAGAATTACATATTCGTATCTCTAGACGGGATTTTTTTTTGAAGAACAACGCGGAGGTTCATTTTACTCCGAATTAATAAAACATGACTTACGCCACTATGACTCTCAACGGCTCAAGTAGTGGAAGCTTTTGATTTTCAAACGTCTTCAAAAATACAAAAAATATATGATTTACCAGACGACAAAATGCTTCCTGCTCTGTTCTCAGAGAATACAGATTGGATCGACAGTTTCAACGCAGCTTTGGAAAATTGCAAATCCACGTCTATGAAAATACAACTTCTTACTGCTGCACCTCTGGAGAAGATGACGAAGAACGAAGTTTGTTCGAAATTTACTACTATTACAGAACACATGTGGAAGAAAGCTAAAGCATTAAAAAATGAAAGAGGAGCATATTCTCCTCCGGATCCCTATTGTGGTCACCCAATTAAACAGGTTTCTTTGGACATTGCTCAGGAATATTTTTTGAATGACGACTTTAATTGTTCAAGACAAAATCCAAACAAAAATGACACGAAAAAAATTTGGGAAAATGGAGTCCAAAGTGTAAAAATAAAGCGTTTCATGACGAGAAGTGTGAAAGAAACCTATGGATTGTTTAAAACAGATCACCCGGAAGTGAAAATAAGCCTGACCAAATTCTACTCACTCCGTCCAAAATGGGTTATGTTAGCTCCAACGCAACAAGAGTGTCTCTGCATTTATTGCGCGAATTTTCATTTGCTTCTTATCGCATTGAAAAATTACCAAGTAAACAACAAAATTTCTGTCACAAGTATTCAAGAAAAAATTTTATCTTCTATCGTGTGTCCCGCAAAAAGCAATGATTGCGTTTTTGGGAAATGCTTGAACTGTCCAGGAAGTAAAGCGCTCTCATTGATGCTTCTTGGGATTTCTGAAGATGATGAAGACAATGAAATTTGCTTCGCGATGTGGGAAGACAATGATCTTTTGAAAAAAAACAACAAGTGTGAAGAGGTTTTTAAACATACTCGGGGAATGGACAGAAAAATTTAATCCCCACATTCGCTGTAAGGAGATACAGCAAAAAGTTATTCGCGAAGAGAAAGCGTTATCGAGGACCACAATGAATCATTTAGTTCTTCATGTTGATTTTGCTGAAAATTGGTCTGTCATTTTGAAGGACGAAATACAGGGTCATCATTGGAAAAATGACCAAGTTTCAATTTTTTTCAGCAGTATGTTATTTGCAAAACTCCACATTAAGTTTTGCAGTTGTCAGCGACGATCGATCCCATGATTCTGCTCACGCCATCATGGCAATGGATACAATAATTGCAAAAGTTCAGGCAAAATACCCTGATAATTTGATCGACAAAATCACTGTTATATCCGATGGAGCTGCGAGTCACTTCAAGAACCGATTTCAATTCCATGAAATGAAGAATTCTGCCATCGATAAGAAGTGGATTTTTTCTGCAACGGGCCATGGCAAAGGTGCATGTGACGGAGTCGGAGGAATAGTTAAACACTACGCTACCAAACATAATCTTTCAAAGGATCCAAATGACAGTATAAAAAATGCCAGAGCATTTGCTGAGCATGTTCAAAATTATAATATAATATAATATTTTGTTTCCTCGAGGTAGACGATATGGAGAAATTCCGACAGATGAAGAAAAAGGGCTGGAAAAATGTTCGTTCAGTCAAAAGAATACGTAACTCCCATGTGTGGAAAACCGGAAAAGGAGGACATATTTATTTTTCTCAAACCGGCGATCATCAGCTAACTTTTGTAAAATAGCCATTGTTTTAAATATTGGAAAATATAGAGATGTTTTTTTACCTAAACATGTGTAATTAATGACCATTTTAACATTAATATATCGAAAAAAAAAAAACACAAAAAATTTTGTTTTCAGTTAAAAAATCATAACTCGCAAACAACCAATTTCGGGGTATTGGGATTTGCACAGAATCTTATTCTAACGTTACTCGGTAAGTTAAAAAAAATCGCATTGGGAAAAAAATTGGCATTGAGTTAGATTTGACCTTGAATTTTTATATTTTTTTTTACAAATTGTGTAGTAGATTTTAAGGGATGACGATTTTTGGGGGTTTAGCTCGATAACAAAAAAATATAATACCTACATTCCTAACAAAATAAAAAAAAAATAAAAAAAATCGATCCATTTTTACGGATTTTACAGCATTTTGAAAAAAAAAAAAAAGGAAATGAGGAACGCAAAAAATTGCATTTCACAATCAAAATTAAAAGATTTTTTAGCCCCGCCCAAAAATTTTTTCAAGCAAAAAGAAAAAATACGTGTCTGCTTAAAATCAACAAAGAAAATTTTCACAAATTTTCAGCCAAATCTAAAATGTGAACCGGTAATGGTAAGGTGATTTAAAATGAAATCACCCTTTACTTATTTGAATAAGAGGATAATATAAATTGTTTTTTAATAACAAAACATAAATAAACTTTTAGATAAAATGGGGAACGGGAAATGTTTGTTGAAGATGCAACAGCTTTTTGGGGAAGCATGCTAGCTCAGCAAAATGCATTTAACCAAAGAATGATGGATTTCCAATTCGAGTAAGTCCTTCGCCAGTATATTAGGGCCACTTTTTGTTTTTCCCATGCCGTGTAATAGCTTTAATAACACAGGGGAACAAAAAAAAATTTTTTTTTCGGGAATCGTATAGAAATGACGTACATTGTTTAATCAAAAATCGTAAAGAAAAGTGATACTTTTCTAGTTAGCAACACTTTTCTTCACGATTTTAGATATAACTTTAATTACAGTGCGATTAATTGTCAACAGAAAATGGCCTACTTTAACCAATTATTATTTCTTTGCAATTTTTGATTTTCAATGTAAGTATTAATATTTTCTTTGCAATTTTTGATTTTCAATATTAAATGTATGTACGTCATTTCTATACGATTACCGAAAAAATAGCATGTTCAACGCGCTAAGAAAAGTGAGTTTCCCAGCTCGTGTAAATTTTAATCCACTGGCTCGCTACGCTCGCTCGCGAATTAAATATTTACACTCACTGGAAACTATCACTTATCCTTACTTGTAGAACAATCTACTATTTCTGCGGCATAAGTGTATGGAGTCAATTTCGATACATATGATTATGAAGAACTAATCCTATAAATTACTTTGTTTGTATTGACTCTCGTTCTCCTGATAAACCGTTATATAGGAAATACACGATTTTTAGTCATTTTACTCTCAATAACGGGTCTATTTTAAAGAATAACTGACAAATGCTTATCGTTGTCCCGTTTTAACGAATAGCGCTTTCTTCGTAATTTTTGAGTAAAAGTTAATTGAGGAGCAGGCGAAAATAACCGTTTGTCCTAAAACAAATTTCTTTGAATTTTTTCATTTTTTTAACAGGAAAAGTCCCGTTATGAACGAAATGAGTATTTTTAAAAAGTGTTTCCTGTGAGTTTAAATTGCTTTTGAGTGAAAATGTTACAGTGATCTATAGACTTGGGCTTAGAGAGTACAATTTAAAAAAAATCGGTTATCGTGGACAAGTCCGCTTATGTTCGCCAGTTCCTCAATTACATTATTTAATTTATTGTTACGAAAAGGATGAGTTCTTCACGCAACGGAGGAACATAAATGATTTTGTAAAACAAAGTTATCGGGCATATTTTGGGAAACAACTTGGACAGCAAGACAAATGTTGGGCCCCACACAAAGTTTGTAAAACATGCGTGGAGTCACTTCGAAATTGGAGTCAAGGAGGACGAAAAGGACCTCCGTTTGGAATACCGATGACATGGACAGAACCAAGAAACCACATTGATGATTGTCACTTTTGTGCAGTAAATGTGAAAGGTACGAACCGATACAAAAGGCGCACTTGGGTTTACCCAAAAGTACAATCCGCTAAGCCACCAACGTTGCATAGTGAAGATTTGCCAATAACAGTATTTACTTCCTTATCAGAGGATTACTGTGATGATTTTGAAATGTTAGATAGTCAAAGCAGTACTGAAAGTGAATTCGAAGGATGCAGTTCTGCACTTCAAGGGTTTTCTCAAGGCGAGCTAAACGACTTGATTCAAGACTTAAATTTATCTAAGAAATCAGCTGAGCTTCTTGCGAAAAACTTAAAGAAAAACATTGCATTCAGCCTGGCGTAGCAATAACATCTTTTCGAACCAGAAAGCGTGACATTCTTCCATTTTTTAACGAGACGAATGATATCGTGTATTGTAGTGATGTTTCTGGACTTTTAAATTTAATGGACCTTCCAGTATACCAACCAAAAGACTGGCGACTTTTCATAGATAGACCAAAAAAAAAGCTTGAAATGGGTGTTACTGCATAACCGTAATAAATTAGCTTCGATCCAGATAGCTCATTCAATTACTCTTAAGGAAGAATATCAAAATATTAAACTTGTTTTAGAGAAAATTTCATTTCATCAACATCAGTGGACAGTATGTGTAGATTTAAAAATGCTAAATTTTTTATTGGGTCAGCAAAGCGGATACACTAAATATCCCTGTTTTCTTTGTTTGTGGGACAGTCGTGCGAAAAATGAACACTGGAGCAGGAAAGACTGGCCGTCGAGAATGAACATGACTGTAGGACAAGCTAACGTCGTTCATGAGCCGTTGATCAGTCGAGAAAAAATCATCCTTCCACCACTCCATATTAAACTTGGGCTTATAAAACAGTTCGTTAAAGCTTTAGATAGGAATGGTGATTGGAATTTTTGATGGACCATAAATCCTCTTATAAAAAAGGATGATTTCACAAACCACATGAGTGAAGTTGAATTGGAAGCGTGGACAAGCTTTGTATCAGTTGTCAAAAACTTTTTGGCGGACCACAAAGCTGAAGAATATTCCGAAATAGTAGAAAAAAAAATGCTGCAGAATTTCCAAAAACTAGGAGCTAATATGAGTGTCAAATTGTATAGTTTGCACAGTCATTTAGATAAATTTCCTGACAACCTGGGTGATTATAGCGAAGAACAAGTGGAACGGTTCCATCAGGATATTAAGATAATGGAGGAAAGATATCAAGGAATCATTTGCTAATTTTAAAATGAAGGTCTAAAAAATTTTAAAATTAAATTTTCAGTATAAATGGATTGCCTTTATCTCAAAAAGTAGAGTCAATTAAACAAAAATATTATTATTTTCGTTTTCAGGAGACCAAAATTACCTATAATTGACTAATAATACCCATGCCGCAGAATCAGTGTTGTCTTGTGTAATTATTTTAAGGCAATTAGCGTTATTGTTGAACGCTAGAAGAAAAAAGAGATCACGATCAACGCGACGATGTGGTAAATGGTGGAACAATGTGGTTGCAAGAGATTACCCAGATCGAGAAATGATACAGCACCAAAGAATGCGAAAAAATACGTTTCTTTATACAGTCAATAAATTGGAAATTGACTTGAATTGAAGCCATCAGAGCTTGCCTTCAAGCCATGCCTGGATGTGGGAAAAATAGTTGCAATTGCGGTTAATGTTTACTATAACCCGACCCACCTCCGATTTTTCTGAAATTTTTTTTATTAATGGTTTTTGGCCCGTAGAATTCATTTTTCAAAAAATAAATCGTCGCTCACTTACCGTTTCCGAGTTATAAATTTTTAAAGTTGTGAATATTCGGATTGTGCTAAATACATAACCGCCATAATGAAAATACTTTTTGGGATGGCGGAGGGCGGTGGAATCGTAAAAGGAGAACTTTAAAGGGGGGTATGGGGGGCGCAGCCCCCAAAATCGAAGAAGTTAACTTTAAAATGGGGGGTCTGGGGGCCGAGCCCCCTAAAACTGGGGGATGGGGGCAGAGCCCCCATACCATAGAAGCGTACTTAATTTTTTTATTGCAACTTTTATTTTAGAAAAACATAGAAGATGATTTGTAATTTCCCGTTCGACACGAGTGCTGGTTCCACGATTTTGCTGAATCCTTGCGCATGTTGACCAATGCTAAGACTCTCCTGGGGAGTTCCTAATTTTAGAAAGGCCAGTAAAATTATTTGCACCGACATTAGTACTAGTTTCACGATTTTGCTGAATCCTTGCGCACGTTGACCAATGCTAAGATTCTCCTGGGGAGTTCCTAATTTTAGAAAAACGAGGAGAAAAACGACCATTATCTAGTTAATTTTTTAATCAATTTTTTTTTTCGTTTAGATGGCTGGCGGTTCTTAGTTCCATACCTCGGTATGTTCGCGCGAACCTCTCGCCACAGCCGCTCTATGTTTTGAGTGTGTGCACCTAAAATTAAAAATGTATGTAATTAATTTAAGTTGCGATTATATCGGCTCCTCGACGGTTTCCATGGACCCGCCTTTTTTTTACGCCTTTTTTTAAGCATCCCGGAGACCGTAGAATCCCCAAATTATCTTACCTGTCTCTGGGTCGACGAAATTCATAGAGTGATTTACACTACGATGAACAAATCCTTCACCTTCCAAACACTCGTAGCCCCTCCAATTATCAGACATTATGGTAGTCCCGGGAAGAATGTAGTTATGTATCACATCTAATAAAGTGTTTTTTTCCTATGGAGAACTGGAACTATGAATACTTGTCTGGTTTCCCGTTCAAAACCCCCAAAGATCCATTTCCCATCAATAATTCTTCCCCGATTATATTTGCGTTTTCCGATTTTGGCCTCGTCGATCTCCACTATTCTCCCTGGTCCCCCAATCTGCTTTCTTTGAGTGTTCACCCAGTAGATGCACACCTTATTGCAATAATTACAAATGTTATTCATTTTATTATTATAATATATATCATACCTCTCTACAAAAACTCTGCCAATCCACTACTGTTTTACTGCTAAGATTTAATTCCGCTCTTAACAGATTTTGGCGCGGGGGCTTAATTGTAATGAAATACCCAACAAACATACACACTTTTTCAATAGTAAGTTTGGTTCTTTCAAACCATGTCCCCTTTTTTGCACTTTGCAAAAAGGAGCATTTAACTCGTTTTTTTTATGTGCGTTTTTAGTGTAATATTTTCTATTACACTCGAAAAACAAAGTTTTCAAATTAATATTGATTACATTATCACATTTTGGACATTTCAATTGTTCGCTGAGTACTTTCATTTTAAACAGAAATTTAATTAAATCCTCCTTTTTATTAATTAATTGTAAAAACTCATGTACTTTCATTTTGAACTCACTAATTTTCAATAACCGCGTTATTAAAATGAAACAATTTGATCCTTTTGTTACCCTTAAAGAACGACGGAAATTTGAACCGTTATAACGGTAATATTAAATGTGTACAATTCAGTGGCGTAGTTATTAAAAATTAGTGAAAGTTATAATTAATTAACGAAAGGGATGACTGATTGTTGATTAGGCTCAAAATACTGCGTGGACAATTAAAATGCCGAAATTGTAAACAAAATATTAATATAAATTTAAAAACTTTGTTTTTTTTTGGATTTAATAGAAAATATTGCATGCCCCCCGCCGCAGCCACTCCCCCGCGCCGCTTTTTATTTATGGGCTCGATTGTTTTCATTATGGCGGTTATGTATTTAGCACAAACCGAATATTCACATTGGAAAAGAAAGTCTCCACGAAACATCAAATGATAACGGACAACGTGTTATCGATTTTGCAATGAGCAAAAATATGATCGTCAGCTCAACATATTTTCCAAGAAAGGACATTCACAAATACACATGGCAATCTCCCAGCGAAAGGTACTGCAATCAAATAGACCATTGTACTTATAGACAGAAGGGCAGCTTCCAGTATCCTTCAAGTAAGATCCTACAGAGGTGCGAATTGTGAATCGGACCACTTCCTAGTTAAAGCTAGATTCAGATGTCGGCTGCCCACTCAAGAACAAAGAAGCAACAAAGTAAAGAAATTCGACGTTGACCGCCTCCCGGAACAGACCGTATTGGAGAGATACCAGGCAACGTTAGCAGAGAGGATAGGTCCAAGCCTAAACATAAATAATGAAGACACAATTGAGGGAAAATGGACAAGACTGAGGACGATACTGACAGATGTCACGAAGGAAACTGTAGGCTACAAACGCACTGCCAGAGCCAATGATTGGTACGACGAGGAATGTAAAACAGCTATAGAGGCCAGAAACAGAAATAGGAAAATTTACATAGAGAGACCGACGAGGAGCAAGAAACTGAAATATGAGGAAACAAGAAGAACCGCAAAAAACATCTGCAGGAAGAAGAAAAGGCAATCCCTGAACAATTACATCCTGAGAGCAGAGGAAAACTTTGCCCGAAACAAAACCAGGGAAGCATATAAGGAAGTAAACTTCTTCAAGAAAGGCTTCAAACCCTCCTCCGGTATATGTAGAACGAAAGAAGGCACTATAGTTACAGGCAGCGAAGATGTAAAGAAAAGATGGAAGGAATTTTTTAGCGAGCTGCTGAACGCAAACGAGAGCATCCGACACGTACCAGAACCCCGTCCACAACATAACGATGACACCAGAGAAACAAACGAACCCACTCTGGAAGAAGTACAAAGTGCCATACGACTCTTAAGAAATAACAAATCTCCAGGAATTGATAACATCCCAGCAGAGCTGATCAAGCAAGGAGGCGAACCGCTTTCAGCAGCTATACATGAATTACTATGCTGCATATGGAGGAACGAAAAAATGCCTGAAGATTGGGAGCAAAGCATTATCTGCCCAATACACAAAAAAGGAGATAGATTCAACTGTGCAAATTACAGAGGCATATCTCTTTTAAGCACAGTGTATAAAATAATGACCAATATAATTAAGGCCAGACTGGAACCTTATGCAGAAGCCGTAATAAGTGAATACCAAGCTGGATTCAGAAGAAATAGGTCAACGATGGATCAACTTTTTTCAATAAGGCAAATCCTCCGAAAATGCTGGGAATACAACATCGACGTGTATCAACTTTTCATCGACTTTAAACAAGCATACGACAGCATCGACAGGGAAAATATGTATGCGACAATGCTGGACCTAAACATACTCCTAAAGATAGTGAAACTGACTAAAATGACAATGGAAAATACAAGGTGTGCAGTCAGAATACAAGGAGAATTGACGGAGTCCTTCCCAGTCAAGCAAGGCTTAAAGCAGGGCGATGGGCTGGCACCCATGCTATTTAATCTCTGCCTTGAAGGAGTAATTCGCAAAGTAAACATTGATGCGAACGCAACCCTGCTTAACAAATCAAAACAGTTGGCAGGATATGCCGACGACATAAACTGCCTTGCCAGATCACTGTCATACCTCAGAGAAGTATTCACAGAATTAGAAGATGGAGCTAAACATATAGGGCTGCAAATAAATGCAGAGAAGAGCAAGATTCTAATTCAGTCAAGGGTGGAAAGAAGAAGAAGAAGCCACAACACCACCTGGGGGGAATATAACTTCGAACGGGTAAGCCAATTTAACTACCTGGGGTCCACAGTCAGTGAAGACAACGATGAAACGATAGACGTACAAAGAAGAATCAACGCCGCAAACAGAACATACTTCTCACTACTGCCAGTAATGAAATCCAGAGACATCCACAGAAAAACTAAAATAAGAGTCTACAAAACCATCATACGTACAGTAGCTACGTATGGTTGTGAAGCATGGAGTATCTCCCAAAAATCCGCCGACAAGTTGGATATATTTGAGAGGAAGGTTCTCCGAAGGATATACGGCCTAATTAATGAAGACAATGCATGGAGAATACGCTACAATCACGAATTGTACGACTTATACAAAGAATGTAAACTTTCGACCCATGCCAAGCTACTGCGTTTACGTTGGGCCGGTCATGTCCAAAGAATGGATGACTCAAGGATACCAAAAAAATCCCTGTATCTACTACCAGATGGCAAAAGACCAGTTGGCAAACCACGGTCAAGATGGGAAGATAATGTTAAGACCGATGCAGCGAAACTGCTCAACACGAGAAACTGGAGACAAGCTGCGGAGCAGAGAGACGTCTGGAGGAAGAAGCTGAAGGAGGCCAAGGCTCGAATTGGGCCGTAGAGCCATCGAAGAAGAAGAAGAATATT